>CAKNWU010085252.1:0-12682 GCA_932072015.1 Andricus quercustozae | reverse complement strand
CCTTAGCACCTGCTCACTTCCTGATCAAAAGCTGACTGCTTGCTCTACCTGGCGAGGATTTTCGAGAAGTCAAGGAAAATCGTCTCTCTCGATACCAAAGAGTTCAGCAGGTGATTCAAAACTTCTGGGTTCGCTGGTACAAGGACTATTTACACACTCTTCAACAACCGTACAAGTGGCAACAAGATCCATATCAGGGAATCGTTGTTTGTTACCAATAGAAACTGATGACTCTTAAAGAAAATTAATTATTATTCTCCATAAAACTATTTTTTTTTGCTTGTTAGTTAAAACGCGAAGCTTTCAAAGTTTGCGGAATGTCCAAACTTAACCAATTTGAACAATAATTTTTATTTTATTATACTACGCCAATTCTAAATATGTTTTTTTAAATTCAAATTCTCGACATTCGAAGTTTACCGATGTATCGATCATCTTTGGAATGTATCAATTTAAAAGGTTCGCGAATTACCATGGCAACAGAAGAAAAACTACGAATGACATTAGATCATTTGAACAATTCAACACAGACACTAATCAAGATTTATATGAAAGAAACAAGAAGTATTTAACAGTTTGCGTGCGAACTGCGGATCCGTTTGGACGCTGGGAGAAGTCTGGAGCGGAGAGAGAGAGGTGGGGCAGAGAAAATGAATAGTTTTTCTCCTACTGAGGATCACAAACATATTATATTTCAGTTTTAATTTGTTTACAAATTAAAATTAGTTTGTGGACGGAACTAGTCTATAACTACTGCTTTAAAAGTCTGCGAGATAGCGCGATTCCTACCTAAGGGAGATTCCCTGATTTCTTCTTTGCTCATTTCTTTCACAGCGCCACTGCCCATGTTTATTTTCACCCGTCTTTCAACCCGATGTCTATGGCCATACTTTTTTGTAAATATTCCACGGAGACATGTATTATTTTGGTCCAGTATTGCAAAGACGTCACCATTGGATGTTGATAATACAGTTTGTTCTTCGACTGGCATTGACCCCCGGGAAGTATGTACTTCTAACAATTGAATTGTTTTATCAGGAGGAAAAGTGTATTTTCGAATTTCAAATCGACGGTCCGGATTCGTGTTGGGAATAAGACGAATAAGTTTTAATTGTTCAAGTTGCAATCCACGTAGGCGTATAGGACGTTCATTCGCAGGAGGAGACCTGGTCCTGGCACGAAGTGAAGACTCGGCAGTAGGAGGACACCTGCCCACAGAACTCGGAAACTGAGGCCTAGCCGGATGAAGAGACCTTGCAAGAAATTGATGCCTGTCTGAAGAATAAGAAGAACCGGAACGAGGAACACTGGAAACAGGGTCGCAGTCCAACTCTGAACTCAACTCTGCAAAAAGAAACAGAGTACTAAAATGTGACGTAAAGTATTAAATATAAACTTTAATATTTATTTAAACTATTATTCTTCAGTCTAGAAATTACACAGCCCGAAAAAATTTTAAGAGGTAACAAGGAAAAGCGCACAAGTGACAAAAAAGAGAAAATTGAGTCAAAATAATTCTAAATCAATTTTCTCCATTTCGTGGAACTTCGCTCGGAACTCCTTACATTCCGATGCATTTTACGAAAGACCTGTGATGTTTAGCTCGATTTTGACTATTTCAAGCGATATAATTGATGGGAAAGATCCAAAACGTAATTCTAACTCAAGTTTCTCCATTTTGTGACTTGTGCGTTTTTGCTTGACACCTCCTCAATTGCACCCGTAGTCTAGGCTAAGCGATTGCAAAGGGTTTTGATGCCCTAAACACTAATCGGTTATACACATTCTCTCAGCTATATGTGAAACAACATAACCTGAGCAGCGATTTTTTTGTATTAAAACTGCTTAAGTCGTCGTAAAGTACTCCTTTTTACCTTTCATTTCCATTTTGGATTATCCCAAACCGGTTCTCTTTCTCCGAGACATTGGGCATTAACAATTTCAGTTTCACACTGAACAACTAGCGAAGATTCGCCATATTAAACTTTGTCAATCTGAATTTAAATTCGGATTCAGCAAATTCAAAAAGCTTCAGACACCAAATCCTTTATCATCAAATTGAAGTGGATAGTGTCGCATATCTCGGAGAAAAAGAATCGGTTTGGGATGATCCAAAACGGAAATTTGATGTCCGGATATCTCAAAGTTCTGACTGCAGAAAAATATGGACAACGGATTAGTTTTTAGGACATCATAATCTCTCGGTGTAACCTAGTCTGATCTGAGGGCAGAAAAATGGTAATTGTTGTCGTCCTGTGTTATCAAGATTCCTATTCTTTAATCGCATCCTATTTATTAATTAACATGGACATTACCCAAGATTATGTTAAGCATAACGGCCAAGGATAAGATTAGAGCAGAAACAATTTTCATCTTTTTCAATTAGAGGAAAAACCAATTCATGTAATAATGAAGAATTTGGTGACCAAAATAACTAATGAATATTCTCGTTCTTTATTAAATTACATAGTATATCACATAGTCGTTATCTCTTAGATTATAATCAAAAAATTGTTAGAAAAGCGCGCAATAAGATCTCATATTTCATTAAGTGTTATCTATAAGAAACTTCAAGGAAAACTGTTTATCTTTCAACATTTGTGGTGTTTCCTCCACAAATCTACATTTCAAAGAAAAAAAAATACACGGACGCATTTTTTAATTAAGCTATTGATTTGAGAAATTGTTTCAAAATAATTGCAGAAAACGTCTTCTTGTAGGATAAGTAGGAACATACAAGCAAGAAAATCGAGAGTTCCAAAAAATCGAAATCACGGAAGATTTTCCAAATATTTCAAGTAATAGTAAACGATTTCCATGTTTTTCTAGAGAACGTTTCGGGGTAAATTAAATTATATTTGAAGGGATTTTATAGAATCTTAACGTATTTCAATGATTTTAGGGCTTTTCAGTAACCTAAATTTATTCGAATGCTGATTATCCTTATAATGATTTCCCTACAATAGTTTTTCGTAACAATTTATATTTATAATTATTTTTTTGTACAAAAATGGTGCTTAAAAAACAAATCAAATTCTTTTTTGGTTTACTTTTTTAAAAATTTTTCTTTAAAACTTTGGGAGCAAGGTACCATGCATGTAGAACATTTTCTCCTTCAAGCGATTATTACTATTCTTAAACTGTTTATAATTTAACACTTCTGTTATAAATTTTTATTGTACTAGGGTTACCTTGGTGTTTTGCACGTTTACTACTCATCCCAAAATTCTTCAGAAAGTCCCTCTCTTTGTGCGGCATACTTGTTGACATTTCTGTGAAAAAACAAACAAGATTTATGAATTTTAAATGTTATGAATTATTGTACTTAGGTAGTAAAAACGATATAAATGACAGTAATTGTTTATTGTCATAGATTTTATATAATATAGTATTTCACATTCATCAACGTATAAAAGGGTTTTCAACATGCTAACTGTAGAAAATATTAAAAAAGATCTCAAGTTATACATACCTTGGTGTTTTGCATGTTTACTACTCATCCCAAAATTCGTCAGAAAGTCCCTTTCTTTAGGCGGCATACTTGATGATATCTCTGTGAAAAGACAAACATAATTTATGAATTTAAAACTTGAAAAACTTAATCTTCTGATAGACAGGAACCTGTGCATCAATTTTTTCACAAGGAACCTGTACAGAAGCCCATAAATGATAATTCAAAGGTTCCTTTGTCGGTACAGGTTCCTTTACAGGATCATGTATAGTTTCCTTCGACAAATTCCTGTGCAGGAATCGTCAAGATTACCTGTACAGGTTCGTCTGCAGTTTCGTGTACAGGAACATGTGCAGGATCCTCCGAGGTTCCTGTACAGGAATTTGTAGCTGGGTTCAACAGAAGAAGGAACTGAAATACTTCCTGAATGTATAGCAGCGCCATCTATCAGTTATGTAAGTAAATATTGACGTAATATTTACTATTATTTGAAGAAACTATAGTGAAACTAGAGTGTGAGAACTAAAGGGACAGAAAAGGCGGTCCAACACAGGAACTTTCCTGATGAAAGAGCAAATGAAAAACTATCGAAGCAAAGGGCATATATGACAAAGTCACCGGACGCGTACTCAGGTTACGGATAGAGGGTCCTTGTACCAAGGAATTCTGCTAAATATGGTTACAATTGTTGATGAGCAATTGCGGATAATTGTCCAGGGATGGTTTTGGAGGGTAAAACCTCAAGCGGAGGCGTAACAACAGAGCAAAATTCTGAATGGAACCTAGGTGAGGTGTCTTAAACGGCGACTTTGGGATACCGAGGAACTTCAAATAGTATGCAGCCTTATTTTTGCATGAAAGTCTATAAAAAGATGGATGAATCCTTTTTTATTAGTTGCTTTGGGGTGCTGCAAATAATTTAGATGGAAACACGACGGCGAACCTGTGAAGCGCTTAAATTGAGGGGACCAATCGACTTAATGAAGACTTCCTGGACTGCTATGATGCCTGCATTATACCTCAAAAAAACTTTTGAAATAAATAGTAATAGGGATAGATTTGATTGTAGCTTGAAAAATGTACCTACAATTATAGATATATTATATTGATATACTCACCAAAATAATTGAGATTAACCGCCAAGGATAAAACGAGAGTAGAAGCAATCTTCATTTTTTCTAATTATAGGAAAAACGAATTAATGTATCAATAAAGCATTTGATTAACAATGTAACTGATGAATATTCTGGTGCCGTATGAGATCATAGAATAAATATATCCTATATAGACGTTATCTTTTAGATTAAAGGCGTCAATGTTATGCTTATCAGCTATTCAAATTTCATCGAAGTCAGTTTCGTGGAAAAAAGTGTAATAACTAAATTCGTTAAAATAGATATCACAATTTATACAATCTTTTACGTATTAGGGAATTGCGTCTTTTACATGGGAAATTTATTTGAAGCTTTGAACGACTAATATAAATTCTAAAAAAATATAGAGTGTCTACCCGACGGATGATTTTATAATTTCCGGTTATTTCCAGGTTTACTCTCGGTCAATTGTTAGTATTTTCCGGTTAATTTGAGAGAGTTTATTAGATATGAATATTTAAAAAAATTTTCAAGGATTTCAAGAGAATTTTATAAAAAGAAAAGTATCGTTGTCAGAAAAATATTCGTAGTTGATTCCGTAAAAAATGCCTTGAAAAATATGTAAACTGTGAATTTATTTAGAGAAATTGTATAAACAATTGCCAAACACCATCTATTTTCAACTATTCATTATGAAATATAAATTTTTCTTGCATTTTCTACTAAAAATGTCGATTTCAATGACTAATCATTGCCTTTAAATTGGGTTCAATAATTTAGAATACTTTGAGACAACTCGAAGAGCTGCAGCAATTGTAAATGCTGTTTTGAGACTAAGGATGAACATTGTTAGATCCTTTTCAAATTTTTTTGCAGAAAGTAAGGGCTGCTTTAGAGTTTCGTCAGTCTCATTCATTTTTTGCTTTATACGATTCTGCTATAAACTTATTGAAATTATCTAAACGGGAAGAAAAATTTCATTTCAGTGATATTGCTCTTTCTATTAGGCAAAAACAGTAGCTGCAGCGTTTTTCAGAGGACAACATCATTGGTATCATTAGAGAAACATCAGGATGAATTCTATTTTTTTTATCATACTCAAAAGACTTTCCTAAGACCTTTCTATTTAAAATATCTGTCAATATTCCTTGTCACTTTGGTTAAATCTTTCCTTTTGCAAAATTTCCAAAACTCTGAATTCTTGATTTACTTGCCAGAACAAGAAGATTGGATGGGCAAGACAGAATGCGTCCCATGTTCAATGTATCATTGACTGCATAAAATCTTGTAGACCGTTCACGAAAAGGGTTCGAAACTTTGCTTAAGAACTAAGGATCTACCATCACACACGGAACAAGTCGAAGCTGCTGGCAATCAAATAGCATATTATTGATAAAATACGGGTGTCATCTGACGCAAGGAGGAGAATACAGAAGAAGGCGAGATGGATAAGAGAGAATCAACAGTTCCTCGCTGACACATCGCGCCTCTTCAGCGATCTGCTTTAAGAATTTCTGCGACAACCTTATAACATCTAAGGAGAAATGTCCATCAATCACTGCTGAAGAAATAAAAAAAGCCCATTCCGCAGTGGCTGGTGTTTCCGAAAAAAGGCTACGTGTCCAGTCCAGAGAATTACAGGCCAATAAATGGTCTGAATACGCTGTGTAAGATCTTTACAGGTGTTCTAAACGACAGGATTGTTCGATGAATCAGGCCTGCGTAGAGAGAGACGTACAAACAACGAGGCTCGAAAAAAGGTGTAGCAGGCTGCCGAGAGAATCTGCTAATTGAAGAATCTGGAATTGGAAAACTTTTGATTCAACCTCTCATAGACTTCGCATCTGTCTGTTGATAAGATTGATGGTTCATCCACACATAGTGAGATGCAGAGAGAGATTGATTCTTCTTTGAAAACCTAGATTTACTATCTCATCTGGAAATTATCGTGTGACGACAAATAACGTCACCTTCCAGAGGGAGGTCTTTCAGGGCGATACCATGGGCTCTCTGCTCTTTTGCATCACACTTCTGCCTCTATCTCTCGTACTACGCAATTATCCTGGATACCTCTGCGCCGAAACTAATCATCGCGAGCATAAGGTCACATATGTATTTTATATGGATGACCTGAAGATATGTACTTTGGATTGGACAAGTGTGCCAAGATTATTCTGAAGGAAGGAAAGATGACTGGCGTTCCCGAGTACCCTGAGCTTGTGTTATCAGACATCTTAATACAGGAGAGACCTATACATACCTGAACTTGCCTCAAAGCCGCATTCAGGACGTAACATCAGTGAAGGAATCTCTCCGAAGCAGATACAAGAATCTTCTTCGACAGATTTTTTTGTTCAATGGACGAAGAACGTTGTTACCCGCGACCCCGCCTTGCCGAACGCTCCGAGGTAGATAGTGTCATTGTCCAAAACGAGAAGTGCCAAATTTTCTGGAACTAAGATTTTCTGACAGCAGTCTCTATTACACACTCGAGGTCTGACATCGTTTTCCAAGACTTCGAGAAACGAACTATATTCGTGATCGAATTCTCGGCTCCGGGAGACTACAATATTACTACCATGGAGAAGGAAAAGGAGGAGATGTATCAAGACCTCAAAAGAAAGCTGCAACGACTGTACCCAAAGTATTTGGTTAAAGTAATTGTCCTGGTGATCTGAAAACCATACCCGCGTGATAAAAGTATATCAATATCAGTTTCTGGCCTGTCCTTGTAATTTTGTCTTGCCCTGTGTGGGTGTTCAATGAATATCTTTGGAAAGACATCATTAGTTAATTCCGTAAAAAATAGAGCGAATTCTTTAAAAAGTAGCGAAACTCTGAATTTGTTTGAATAATTCCTAATTTTTATAATTTGTGATATATCATAGCAAAGGGTCTTTGGAAATTTGTTAAATTATTCTTATCCACTGGAAATTATTTCTAGATAGTTTTAACACAGATATAAAACCTTCACTGATAAATCTGAAAATCTAACAAAGGGTACTTGTGATAAAAAAATCAGCTTTGTTCTTAAATAAAAAATAAACCAAATTTTTTATTGACAATTCAAACACACAAACCTAGTAGAGTTTTAAAAAGCGTTTATTCTAAAAACAACGTGCAAATCGAATCAATAGTGTGGGCTAAAAAGTGGATGAATTTTTCCGTTGACAACATATTTTTACATTTTTAAACAAATTATCAGCTCGAAGTTTTTGTTGCTCAAAATTTGCTCGACTCCCCATCAGCATAAATATGTGAATGCATGATTTCAGCAATTTATTAGGTAAAAATACATTACTTTCGCTCAAACAACAATATTCATGTTATTTGCTTTAACAGTCGTACAATTTGAAAAAAAATTAGATACGCTTATAGACGAAAGTCGTCTCTAACTACTGATTTGAAATTCGTTGAGATTGGGTGCTCACCGCCTAAAAGAGATTCTTTGATTTCTTCTCGGGTCATAATTTGAACCGCTCCGCTGTTGATATTTATTTTCACTCGCTTTACAGCAGGAATGAAAGTGTCACATACTCTTGCAAATATTCCACGAAGTTTTTTACTATCCTGTACAATTGCAAATACGTCACCATTGGATGTTGACAATACAGTTTGTTCTTCGGTGGGCATTGGCTCAATGGAATTATATCTTCCTTTCAATTGAAGCGATTTATCAGCAGGAAAAGTGTATCTTCGGATTTCGAATCGCCGCTCCGGATTCGTGTTGGGAATAAGACGAATAAGTTTTAATTGTTCAAGTTGCAATCCACGTAGGCGTATAGGACGCTCATTGGCAGGAGGAGACCTGGACCTGGCACGAAGTGGAGGCTCGGCAGTAGGAGGAGACCTGACCGCAGAACTCGGAAACTGAGGCCTATCCGGAGGGAGAGACCCTTCAGGAGACTGATTTCTGTCAGGAGAATAAGAAGATCCGGATTGATGCACATGAGGAATAGGGTCGCAGTGGAATTCTGAACTCAGCTCTGCAACAAAAAAATGAATACTTAAATGTTGCGTAGTCTGGATCAATCTTTCGAAATTTATCGTGCCTACACGGTACTACAGACTATGCACATACAGACAGACGGACAGACAGACAGACACCTTTGTAAAAATCGTTTTTTCTGACTCAGGGGGTCTCAAAATGTGGAGATTTGATGAAAACCGACTATGTCAAATTTTACATAAAACCAATACCTTCTCATTAAGATGAGAATGTAAAAAATGTGCAATGGAAAATTAATTTTATTTTCTAAGTAGAATTGCCAGTTTTCTATCCTAATATTGGTTAAGTATGAAAAATAATCTTGATATAAACTGCTATTCATCAGTCTATAAATTACGCTGCCCGAAAAAATTTGTACCCGTAGACTAGACTAAGTGACCCCGAAGGATTTGAATATGCTTGAAACGAATCCTTTCTACAAATTTTTCCTATGCGTCAGGATTTTGAGGAATCTGAACAGCGATTTTTTACATTATCATCCTAATGAGAAGGTATTGTTATTATGTGAAAAATGACTTTCGCGGATTCAATCAAATGTCGACGTTTTGAGGTCCCATGAGTCAGAAAAACGATTATTACGAATTTGTCTGTTTGTCTGTCCGTCTGTCTGTATGTATGTCTGTCCGTCTGTCTGTCTGTAATTATAAAATTTTGTACAAAATTTGTACCTGTAGACTAGACCAAGTGACCTTGAAAGATTTGAATGTCCTTGAAACGAATCGTTTTTACAAATTTTTCCTATGCGTTAGGATTTTGAGGATCTAGACAGCGATTTTTTACATTCTCATCCTAATGAGAAGGTATTGGTTTTATGTGAAAAATGACTTTCGCGGATTCAATCAAATGTCGACGTTTGGAGGTCCCCTGAATCAGAAAAAACGATTTTTACGAAGGTGTCTGCCTGTCTGTCTGTCCGTCCGTCTGTCTGTCTGCCTGTCCATCTGTCTGTATGTAATTATAAAATTTTGTACAAAATTTGTACCTGTAGACTAGACTAAGTGACCCCGAAGGATTTGAATGTCCTAGAAACGAATCGTTTGTGTCTGTATGTCTGTCCGTCTGTCTGTAATTATAAAATTTTGTACAAAATTTGTACCTGTAGACTAGACCAAGTATTCCCGAAGGATTTGAATGTCCTAGAAACGAATCGTTTGTACAAATTTTTCCTATGCATCAGGATTTTGAGGAATCTGAACAGCGATTTTTTACATTCTCATCCTAATGAGATGGTATTGGTTTTATGTGAAAAATGACTTTCGCGTATTCAATCTAATGTCGACGTTTTGAGGTCACCTGAGTCAGAAAAACGATTTTTACGAATGTGTCTGTTTTTCTGTCCGTCTGTCTGTCTGTATGTCTGTCCATCTGTCTGACTGTAATTATAAAATTTTGTACAAAATTTGTACCTGCAGACTAGACCAAGTGATCCCGAAGGATTCGAATGTCCTAGAAACGAAACGTTTGTACAAATTTTTCCTATGCATCAAGATTTTGAGGAATCTGAACAGCGATTTTTTACATTCTCATCCTAATGAGATGGTATTGGTTTTATGTGAAAAATGACTTTCGCGGATTCAATCTAATGTCGACGTTTTGAGGTCCTCTAAGTCAGAAAAAACGATTTTGACGAAGGTGTCTGTCTGTCTGTTCGTCTGTCTGTCTGTAATTATAACATTTTGTACCAAATTTGTACCTGTAGACTAGACTAAGTGACCCCGAAGGATTTGAATGTCCTAGCAACGAATCGTTTGTGTCTGTCTGTCTGTCCGTCTGTCTGTAATGATAAAATTTTGTTCAACATTTGTACCTGTAGACTAGACTAAGTGACCCCGAAGGATTTGAATGTCCTAGAAACGAATAGTTTGTGTCTGTCTGTCTGTCCGTCTGTCTGTCTGTAATTATGAAATTTTGTACCAAATTTGTACCTGTAGATTAGACTAAGTGACCCCGAAGGATTTGAATGTCCTAGAAACGAATCGTTTGTGTCTGTCTGTCCGTCTATCTGTCTGTAATTATAAAATTTTGTACAAAATTTGTACCTGTAGACTAGACAAAGTGACCCCGAAGGATTTGAATATCCTAGAAACGAATCGTTTGCACAAATTTTTCCTATGCATCAGGAGTTTGAGGAATCTGAACAGCGATTTTTTACATTCTCATCCTAATGAGATGATATTGGTTTTATGTGAAAAATTACTTTCGCGGATTCAATCAAATCTCGACGTTTTGAGGTCCCCTGTGTCAGAAAAACGATTTTTACGAATGTGTCTCTTTGTCTGTCTGTCCGTCTGTTTGTCTTTCTGCCTTTCCGTCTGTCTGTATGTAATTATAAAATTTTGTACAAAATTTTTACCTGTAGACTAGACTAAGTGACCCTGAAGGATTTGAATGTCCTAGAAACAAATCGTTTGTACAGATTTTTCCTATGCGTCAGGATTTTAAGGAATCTAGACAGCGATTTTTTACATTGCCATCCTAATGAGAAGGTATTGGTTTTATGTGAAAAATGACTTTCGGGGATTCAATCAAATGTCGACGTTTTGAGGTCCCCTGTGTCAGAAAAACGATTTTTACTAATGTGTCTGTTTATCTGTCCGTCTGTCTGTCTGTCTGTATGTCTTTCCGTCTGTCTGTCTGTAATTATAAAATTTTGTACAAAATTTGTACCTGTAGACTAGACCAAGTGACCCTGAAGGATTTGAATGTCCTAGAAACGAATCGTTTGTACAAATTTTTCCTATGCGTCAGGATTTTGAGGAATCTGAACAGCGATTTTTTACATTCTCATCCTAATGAGATGGTATTGGTTTTATGTGAAAAATGACTTTCGCGGGTTCAATCTAATGTCGACGTTTTGAGGTCCCCTGAGTCAGAAAAAACGATTTTTACGAAGGTGTCTGTCTGTCTGTTCGTCTGTCTGACTGTAATTATAACATTTTGTACAAAATTTGTACCTGTAGACTAGACTAAGTGACACCGAAGGATTTGAATGTCCTAGAAACGAATCGTTTGTGTCTGTCTGTCTGTCCGTCTGTCTGTAATTATAAAATTTTGTACAAAATTTGTACCTGTAGACTAGACTAAGTGACCCCGAAGGATTTGAATGTCCTAGAAACGAATCGTTTGTACAGATTTTTCCTCTGCGTCAGGATTTTGAGGAATCTGAACAGCGATTTTTAACATTCTCATCCTAATGAGAAGGTATTGGATTTATGTGAAAAATGACTTTCGCGGATTCAATCAGCCAGAGAAAATGATTTTTGCGAAGGTGTCTGTCTGTAGTCTGTAGTATCGTGTAGGCACGATAACTTTCGAAATATTGATCAGATTGGATTGTGCTTTGGCACACTTTTTGAAGGCCTAAAAAGAAAGAACGAGTACGTGAACCAGCTATTTGGGACAAAGGTTCAAAAAGTGAGCACATTTTGAATATAGTATTCCTTTTTACCTTTCAATTCTATTTTGGATCATCCCGATCCGGTGCTATTTCTCCGATTTTTTGCTAATTTTTCAATGTGAAACTGAAATGGATTGTGTGGCATATCTCGGAGAAAAAGAATCAGTCGGGGATGATCAAAAATGAAAATTAAAAGTCAGGATATTTGAAAATTCTGACTATAGAAAAAATATGGACACGAAATCGTTTTTAGGACATCAAAATCCTTTGGTGTAATCTAGTCCGGTCTTAGGGTGTAAAAAAAGTTCATTTTTGTCGGCCTGTGTTATCAAAATTCCTATTTATTTATCGCGTCCTATTTACATATCAACATTGACAGTACCTCAAAAGTGATAACATTTTAAAAGATTTTCACAAGCAGATCTTTTAAAAATCTCAATTTTCTTTCTGAAAAATTCAAGAATGTTCAGAAAATTCCGGGAATTAAAATTTTCTAAACTATCTATGTGATTTCCCTGTATAAAATTAGAACTGTAATATAAGGAAACCGCCAATTTTTACTGTGATGGGAAAAAATGTAAACAAATTAATAATCCACATAACTCTCTTAATTTTCGGCGAATACTTCTATAAACCAAGGACGAAAGGAACCGAAATTTCGTGAAAGAATATTATTAATAGCCTCCTCACAGCACCCTCAATTCCAAATTTTTATTTGCGTATAGCTTAAA
>CAKNWU010085207.1:0-12178 GCA_932072015.1 Andricus quercustozae | reverse complement strand
ACACATTTGAAATATTTAAAAATCTTTTCTAATTTTCTCAAGAATATTATTAAATTTATATTTATATAAGTTTAGAAGCAAACTGATAATACTTCTTTTCTTGTGAGTAATTTCAATATCTGTGTGACTAAACGAAATATTTAAAAAGCATTCACTGTTACATCAAAATATTGTTTTATTTATATCTATACAGCATTATATCCTAAAAAGCCTTTTTTGATTTAGAAAACGTCTATTATGTTTTGAAATATAATTCAAAAAATATTCCGTAACTGCGGTTTAAATATTCTTTAAAATCTAATAGTTTCAATTGTAGTTAGAAAACAAACTGCCTTTTCTTTTTTCAGAATTAGTGATCATTAAGAAAATTCTGAAGATGCTTTTCATTCTGGAAATTATAATAATAAAATACTTCGAACTTACACTCACTACATATTTACTTATTTTCATTAATTAAAACTTATTAAAAATAGTAACAATTTTAATTCACCTTCTCATCGAGAAGGATGTCTGCGTTAGCAAGTTAGAGCAACTAACGCTCTGAATAAGGGAAATAACGTAAGCTAGTGCGAAGAATCAGTGGAGTCAGTGAAAATAAGGAGTGAGTCGGAGCGAATCAATGTGAGTCCAAAGCAATCGTTACGTATACCGTCGTCGTTCCTCGGCATCGTTCGCGGCAATGCATACTCTACTTAAATCATAGTGTGGACATCAAGGTTAAAGTAACTATGGGGAGTGTTTGGTATTTACAGTATCACACAAACTGAAATCATATGACATCCGCGTTGAATCGCGTGAAATCGTTTGGTTAAGGTTTGTCTGATTCGAGAGTGAATAGGCCTTGGAGGCACATTTCTTGACATCATCCAGTCTACTACTTCCGATTTCAGCCATCGGTCTGTTAGATTTCAGAATTCTGGATCTATCATGCTCAGATAGGGGGCTCGGTCGTGGACAATCACTGAATTCCTAGGAATCAGTCAGTATCTACCGAAACCATTCTGTGTAGTGCTGGGAATTCAATTCATCGTGCTAATTTTGTGACCCTTTTTTCCTAACTAAACACTTCATGCAACCGTTGAGGAAACTCTCTTTGCTGCTAGAATTATCACTCTTTTCCCAGTACCATATGGGACTGTGAAACCTCTACGATAACCATTCCCTGTTTGTACTCCTGAACGATAATGATCAAATGTGTCAAAATTCTCTTTTCTTCCTGTGACTTTCTCAAACCAACCGTACTTACGTGCATCATTAGCTCCGCACTACGTTTCATTACTATAATAAAAATTCCATTCAGGCTTAGGGACTCTGTAACTGTGTGAGTGTGAGGTTAAGTCGTTGTTGCACGAGTAGCAGTAGCGCCGGAAAGGTCCCCTGCCGTGTGTGCGGTTACCTCGATTATCGTAAAGTCCTTTGTATTTTCCCAAGAAGAAAATAATGTTTTAAACACTTAAGTGCAGCTTTTTGCTCATTGACACTATATACAATATTTTCAGAAGCCAAAAATGTGTAATTTGCTTCAAGAAATATCTCTGTACGATCCTTAGTTTCGGAGATGACACCTCCCTACTCTTTTCTTATTAACTGAATAACAAATGAGTATTATTGACTCTCAATTTTACTATTATACACAGAAAGGATCAAAGAAATTCTTATATTTTTTGCAGAATTTTTATAATTAATTTTCAGGGACTAACATCCATTTAAATAAGAATTTGTTCAAAGAACATCCTTAAACAAATAACCATTTTTATCGCATTTTAAACTAGTGGTGATGATGTCGGTGCAAAGATTAAAGTGATTATTATTAATTTTAGTTAAGCAATCGCGTTCTTTTATTATTATTACACCTATGACCGCATTTTTCGAGCCCTCAGTGCACTACGACATCACATAGACAGGCCAACGAAAATCTCGTGTGGCTTGAGAACACGGAGCGCACAAGGATGATAGCTCTCTACATCCATCTCGTAAGTACCTCGGACTTTCTTTGGCACCGGTGTATGGCTTTCAAGTTACAAACCAGTAATAGCTTCTTATTTCCAAGGGCACTGATCACAAAGACAATAGTTTTAACAGAAGACTATCTGAAACTCATAGTTCCAGAAAATTCAGCTTTTCTCGTTCTAAAAAATTGACTCTATCTCCCTCTCAACGGTGGGTAGGGCAGGGTCGCGGCCAATATCGCAAGAGCGATAATGGTGGTAATACTCTCAGCATCTCAGCATCGCATTGCGTCTGCAGTGATAGTTCGTTCCCGCGTGAGTGGGACATCTGAATAGTATGTATTCTAGGTACTCGGAGTATGCATGGCATGCTCTGCACCTATCGATGGGAACTTCTTAATGGAAAATGCGGTAACGGTATACTAAGGTGGAAATGACACCGCCCTCGCACGCGAAAATGAAAACCTCTGTGCCTGAATAAAGTCTGGATGATCTGAGGGAAGATTTTCTATATTTCTGTAAAAGTTCCCGTGCATTTTCTTGTCCAGCAGCTGTGGGCGTAAGTTTTCAACCTCTGTTTTCTTTACTTGGGCTTTTAGAAGTGCGACATCTAGATGAAGTAATGCACTTTCCGGACTTCTGATGTTAAGATTCAGGCCAAGTTGTTTCCTGAGCCAAGGATGACTTGCTGGATTGATGCGATCTCATAATTATCCCTGTTCACAGAGGCTTCATGACGCGCATGCACACACTGTCATACGAGAAACACGTAGAGCTTTATCACGTTTCACAACAATCTTTGCGAAATCAAGCTACCTACCTATCGAAATGTGGGTGTCAACGCAGAACGCTTCCCTAACCGCTGTATGAACAAACCGCAAGCGAAGAGGAGGAAGCGACATTAAGACCAACCGCTGAAAGCAGGCACCCTTTGAAAGGTGATAGAAATTTCAGGACTAGCAGGAAAATTAACTTCCATGCTCCTGCTAAGCACCAACGTTTGACTGAAATGAAGACCTTCTTTCGTACAGATATCTTGCACGAGTGCGACCTCTAGACCATAAAATGTTCAGTTTATGGTAAGGCGAGAGCTTTGGCTGATTCGAATCAAAGGCAAAAACCGGTGATGGATCAAAAGACCAAAATACGCTTGCATGAACCGAACAAGAAGATTAGATGGGCAAGACAGAATGCGTCCCGTGTTCAATGTATAATTGACTGCATAAAATCTGGAAGGCCGTTTACGAAAAGGGTCCAAAAGATCGCCCACAAACTGAGGATCTACCACCACACCCTAAACAAGTCAAAGCTGCAGACAATCAAGCAGCAAACTGTTGACAAAATAGGGTGTTATCTAACGCAAGAAGGAGAATACAGAAGAGGGAGAGCTGGGTCAGGGCGAATCATCAGTTTCTCTCTGGCCCATCGCGTCTCTTCGCAGTGGGCCTGGAGACACGGTTCTGTGGTCAAAAGTAGGAAAACACATCAAAATCTACAACAATGAAATCTGAGAAAACCTACAAATGGTTTTTGAGAGCTCTGATTCCGAATCTGACCTCAGAATTTCAAAAAACAAAATGGCGTATTCAATATGGAACCAGTGTAATTTTCATAGACGGCAGTTGCTCTCTGTCCAGTTCCTTTATAAGTCGAGACGAAAAGCCTTTGACTAAGCTTCTAGATGTGCCCTGGGATTTCAGACAGACGGACCCTGTACCGAGGGTTACTGCTGAATATGGCTACTAAATAAACAAGCAGTTTCTCACAATAGTACAGAAAGGGTCCTATAGGCTATCTCATATGGAAAACATCGTGTGAAAACTAACAGCGTCACCGTCTAGAGAGACGTCATTCAGGGCGACCTCATGACCCCTCTATTCTTGTGCCTCGCAATATTGGCACTATCCCTATCTCGGGATTATCAAAAAGTATACTCGAGAGTTTGGTTTAGAAAAATGCGCCAAGATTCATTTGAAGCGAGGAAGACTTGCTGGCATTTCCGAGGACCCTGAACACATGGACAGAAGCGCTATACAACACCTTGATGCTAGAGAGACCTTATTATGCTTGAGCGTCCCAGAGAGCCGCATTTAGGACGTCACATATATAAGGGATATATGCTTCTCGATGCAGATAAAAACTTCTTATCCAATAGATTTGCTCGTCTGAACTGTCGACAAGTAACAAAGTATGTGCATCGAACATGCTTGGCGTCCTGGTACTACTCGATTCATTTGGAGTTCCATTAGGACGAAGAATGAGCTCAGGTCCCTTAACATCGGGTCACGCTGAATCTGAATCTGAATCTGAATTAGCTTATAAAACTTCGGCTTGATTAATCCTGTTTTGAGTGTTTTCTGTTAATAGAAGTCAAGATATCACATCATACAAGATTTACTGGTTTTTGATTATCATAAAAAATGTGGGAGCTTGCGCAAGATAAAAAACGGACGTGTCATCCATATTTTTTATGATAACTAAAGAACCAGTAAATATTTTATTATGTTTTTGGTCTCATTTTAGAAACAAGATTTAAGATAAGAATAGATGAGGTAATAAATCTAAACTCTGAGTATAGCTCATTTGTGCAATTGTTCAGCATTATTCAAAATCTTATAGTAACATAAATTACGCATTTTCTTCAAGAAAATATTTACTTTTGGCCTGAAAGATCGAATTTCTGCTGGACTTTCCTCCAAATTGTAATAGCTTTGTATTTATTACTTTTTTTAGTACAAAGTTTTCTTACATAAGATCCCTTATCATTGGTTTTCATATGATTAATGATTTGCGGGTATAGATAATAATGTGGAATAAATATACTACAATAAAAATGCACTTTGAAGATATTATTATTCTTACCAATGTGATCAGGGAGAACCACTAAGATGAAACAATAAAGATGAAATAAAGGAAACCCACTTATGTATAAAGAATTTCGATCAAAGTTTACCTATTGAATATTCACGAGAAATTTTCGGTCGTGAGAAGTGGTCATAGGTGTGATTCACCGCATTTCTACTGGGAGCCAATGACATTTTCATAAATTGCAGTCGCTAATCTAAATTATTTGTAATTCATTATCCCACACTGAAGTCAAAAAAATATTTCATATTTATGACATTATTATGTACTATTTATGTATATTATGTATATTATGATCTGTATTTGCTGATAGACATGATAACATTTTATTTTTTAATGAGATAGGTATAAAGGTATTCATATTCATGTAAGTAGAATGCCATTTATTTATTCGCGAGAATAAGAAAATTAGAAATTCAATATAAATGTTTTTATTTATTAAGAGAACGGGATTCAATTTTAATGAAGAAACTACATATTATTATTCTTACGAAAATAAATTAAACAATTCAGTTAACTTCTGCGACATTGTGTAAATCTTCTTAATTCAGAAGCTTAAGAATTAGTAATACATTTTAATTGCAACTTTTCGCCGCTCCCTGAATACATGCTTGCAAATTTTTCGTAGCTTTTTAGAATTCAGTTTTGTTGTAACTTTTACACATACAAAATATTCAGAGCATTATAGCCCAGGTATTACGGACCAAAATAAGATTAGTTACTGCATTCATATACCATTTTTTATTTAATTTCATACAATGGGCCACCCTACCGCCGCGCCAATACAAGCAATGTTTACCCTTACGATAAATTAATCGTTTACCTGGGCATAACGAATGTTTTGTGGCCCAAAATTCTGGAAGAACTGACGATTTACGGGATCTTCATTCGATATTGGTACAGTCTCGTTGGCATTGATGCCATCTATGCGTATTTTAACCCTGCCAAATTCATCAGGAAGATCTGATCTGGGAGCCATAAATGGACACAAATATCCATATAGGACTACTCCAATTACGTACACCTGGTCATTATCTGTTCCTACCTGGTAAAAGTTTGCTGGTAACTGGTAAGATATATTTCGACGAAATAAACTTTCGTAACGATGGACATTATGAAGTTGTAAGCAGTCGTGAGGGAGCGGATGAACTGCCTCCTCTTTATGTGGCCAAGCTAATTCTGCAGAACGAAATTTTAAAATTAATTACTTTATTTACTATGAAATTTGTTTAATAAATCATATTCTCTGTTTCACATAAAAAATTCTATGATACATTAATTAGTGAAATAGAAGCGTAAGGTAAAATTTCAAACACGGTATTGCAATGACGAAATTGCAAAACATGTATTGTACGTGTTGTAAATCGTGAATTCACAATCGAGCATTCCAATACATGTATTGTAGTGTTTATAAGTGCACAAGGAATGAACGAACTTGATGGAATTCAAAGAATTCCAATACATATGAGGTACCATTCCAATGCCAGAATTTGTAAACTGCGACATTATGTATTGTACCGTTATCTTACGTTTCGGAAATAAGCTTCCAATGCCCTCGCCCCATCTGAGAGTGCCGTATAAACATGTAAGAGTATTTTAGGAGTGTTCGTGCGCCGCGGTATCCCCCCCCCCTCATCTTTCCCCTTCCAAGTACTCGTACGGCCTGTCTGGGAGACCAAAGAATATGTGTGCAAAATTTGGTGCCGATTGGTGAAAAACTGTGGTTTTGCATAAGTATCATACACCCGCTCCCAGCGAAATCGATGTAAAATTTCAGCTGTAACCACGTCTTCCGACCTTGAGATAGGTGGTTACAGTCTGCGACGAATTCAATATGATGATCCGACAAAAGTCTCGTCCCTTGGCACCTCCAAGAGCGCGGATGATCAAGACAATTAGCTTAACAGCATATTCTTGGTATAACCTTCGTAACTCCCTTATAAGGTCTTTATACCTCCTTTTTTTTATTTATCCTTGGCTATGACCTTTTCGTTAGCTGGTGCCGAAAATTCGATAACGAACATGCGGAACTTCTCATTTTCGACAACTGACTCTATTTCCCTAGGAGCGTTTAGCGAAGAGGTATTTGGGCAAATGCCGTAAGAGTGACAGAGATGATAATAAAGCACTCTTAGTGCCGCATTGTGCCTTTGGATGTAGGTTGTTCCCGCATGAGTTGGACAACTAGATAGTATGTGTCCTAGATGCTCGGGGTGTGCACGACACGCTCGACAGCTATCATCGAGAATGTCTTGGCTCCAAATGTGGCGACGGTATGCTAGAGTGAAAATGACACCGTCTTGACATGCCAAAATGAATTTTCCGTGCTCGATTTCAATCCGGGTGATTTAAGGAAAGAAAAACGTTAGCTCATACGACATCGACAGATCCTCCACATTTCTGTGGAAGAGGCTGTGCATCTTTTTCTCGAGGAGCTGTTCGTGGAAGTTTTTCTCCTGTGCTTTCTTAATCCGGGCCTTCAGGAGTGAACAATTTCGAGGAGGAAATAAATACAGCGTAATTACAATGGAGTTTGAATTATACATATGATATTTACCAACAGGATAATTAAAAATCACTAATGGGAAACACAGAATGCCAAGCACGGTCCTCATTTCCATAAAATAAGGGAAATCGCACTTGAATAAAGAATTTCGATGAGAACGTAACTAACGAACATTCATCAGACTGTTTCAGCTTATCTTCGACTAGTCGCTATCTTAATCGTCATTAAAAATTATTTGCATTTCATAATTCAGCTTGTCCTACACTGAAGTTGTAAAAATACTGCCGATTTATGACATTAATATGTGTTATTTACAGGGAGCAAATTAAGGTAATATGTATTATTAGGAAGAATAGGGAACAACAAAATTTATTTTAAATCTTTATTTGGTTGATTTGATTACATTTTAATGAAAATTACTTTTTCTACAATAATTTGCCACTGTGATATTGAGTTAAGATAAACCCTAATAATTTACAACTCTGATATTAAACAATGATAAAAATCCATTGATTACACAAGAAGCATCGTATTTATAAACTACGTCACTCAACAAAATTTATGTAATTTGTTACGGAATAAATAAATCCAATTGAATTCAATTCTTTTGTACCCCCAAACCAAAACTATTCAACTAAAACCTATTTAAAAATTTTGTTTCTTGGGGATCAATACAACCCCTTACTGATTAGATGGAATCTATATTATCATCGGAGATATTAACGATCGATTATGTGTAGATAGCTTTCAAGAACTATGGAACTGGAAATCGACAATATCGATCTAAGGTAACTCCTTATATAACAAAAATTCTTAATGTCATTTCGGACTAGATAGAATTTGAAAATTTATAAATTGAAAATGACCGGAGCGAAGCAGAAAGATATTTTTACAGAAATTATTAACCCTTACTGATTATTATTAATAAAATGTATATTCTCATAACCGTTTTTTCAGTCATATCAAGATCCTTGAATTATTTTATATATTATGGTAAATTGGAAATGTCTTCCTTATTTACATAATTTATCAGATTGCTTTTCTTACAGATATAATGCATTTTGATAAAATAAGTGATACACTGGTTTTAAAAAGATTTGCTCGCGAATTTTTTGCAAATTTGTTATTATAGCGTTATATTTAATATGTATGTATTTTCAGATTGGCACAAAAGAAAATTAGGAGTAAAGTCGGTATTTTCGAATAATTAATTCATATATAAGTTGTATAATTAATTGCAAACAGATAAGAAGTACGATTTATAACTTAAATAAATTATTTAATATAATTAAAATTAACCAAACTTCATAAGAAATAGTATGAGAAATTAAGCGAATGGCTACTAGTACTGAATATATGAAATTTGAAGATCACCCTCTATTTACTATTGTAAGAACTCCTTGCCTTGGAAAACATAGTAATATTAATAAATTCTAAATATAGAAGACCTCAAGTATAAACGCTCATCCATCGCAAAGGAGATGCCTGATATCGTACGATATTTACTCAATATTTTTCTGATGTATTATCCTGATCGCAAAAATAATTAACTTAAAATTACTCTGAATTATATATATTTCATCTAGGTGCTAAATAGGACCTGGGTGAGGTGTCTCGAACGGTGACTCTGGGATAACGCGCGACCTCGCAGAGTATGTAGCCTTATCCTTGCATGCAGGGCTCTATAAGGATGGACGAACCCTTTTCCTAGCTACTCGTAGGAACAACAATGATAACACTAAACATAGTTGTAGCAAGTGCGGCTCAAAACAATCGAAGGCGCGGGGCTCCCGACAATGGGTCGGACAACAACGCCGACTATCCTAGAGTTGGGGAAGCTAGTCAAGATGGAGTCAATGCGATGGACCGTCGGAATCTCAATCCTTTTGGGTGGATGGATCGACTCAATGTCGACCTGCTAGAGTGATACGATACTAGTATGTCCCCTGAACAAGAAGGGTACATGTCATGACTGTGTGCTCTGTGGTGCGAGAAGCGTTGAGAGCTCTAGCACTTTTCGTGTCAATGTATGTGAAACCGTGCCGAACGACTCCGAAAGAGGAGCTATGTAAGCGGAGCGCCCATTCTACCGCAGCGAGATAGTACGGCGGTTAATGGACGATATTGCGATCAACCTTGCATTTTATTCTAGAGCATTCAGACTTGGCAAATTTGTAGTATATACCCCCAGCTTACTTTCAAGAAGTGGAAACAAGGTTGCAACCCCGGGAGAGCAACGGTATAGCGGTTGGTATTCCTAACAGGAGTAGCTCGCAAAACCTTAGCAAATCTTCCGTTTCGGTGACTTCCATGGGCCGGGATCGGTCCTCCTCGGTAATGATCTATTGGAATACCTAATCACTACTGATTTAGATATTCTTAACACGGGGAGTACCGCAGGGCAACCAGAGAGAGCCATAGACGTACCAGTACTGGCAAGACGGATGAACTATGGACCTTATTTACCACTAAGAGGGATGAATACAGGGGTGCCATATGTAAGGCGAAGCAAGAAAGCTGGAACAACTTTTGCACAGACATCATGAAAGGAGCAGAGGCAGCTCTTATCTCGAAACCCGGATGCTATTCTTGGCACCCTAAAATTGCCCGACGGGGGATACTCAGCGTCAACCGAAGAGATCTTGGCTCACCTGATCAAGGAACATTTTCCGGGCTTCAGAAGTTCTGAAGAAAAAAGGGCGTCACTTCAGAGACTTTGTAGGGCTAGTCTGGCTCTGGGATATGTTCCAATAACATGGAGAGGTACGAGAGTAGTCTTTATTCCGAAAGCAGGCAGGATCGCTTATACTTCATCCAAGGATTTTCGTCCCAGCAGCCTTACATCTTTTCTACTAAATATAGTAGAAAGTGGGCTACTTCACAAGGGAAAAGACGCCTGTTGGTCTGGGTACTCGACCGAGACGGCCCTAAGTAGAGCAGTAAACCTAATCCAAGGACAACTGAAGCAGAAAGGCCTCGCGATTGGAACCTTCATGGATATCGAAAGAGCCTTCAACTTTACGCCCAAAGAACTGATCTGGGCGACCATGATTGCACGTGGTGTGCCTATTGCAGTCGTGGGATGCACCTGCCACATGTTAGCCAACAGGGAACTAACAACGACGAAGGGTGACACCACTTTATGTGGAACCGTTGACTCGGGATGTCCACAGGGATGCATTTTCTTGCCACTGCTGTGGTGCTTGGTAGTGTATGAACTGCTTCATCTGCTCACGAGTCAGGGCTACCACGTTATAGGCTACCGCGGACGATATACTAGTTGTACTGCCCGTCCAGCATCTGGATGCACTCTTCGGAGTAATGCAGCAAGTACTGGAGATAGTGAATTCTTGGTGAAAGAAGGTTGGACTATCGTTCAATCCAAGTAAGAGAGATGCGGTTGTATTCACCAGACGGTATAAGTGGAAAACCACGAGTACACTGAAATTGGCAGGACAACCACTTGAAATCTCAGAACGAGCTTAATATCTAGGAGTTATCCTAGATGAGAAGCTGTCATGGAACGAGCACCTGAAAAACAGGTGCAAAAAACTAATAGCAACTCTATGGCTCTGTAGCAGCGCCATAGGGAAAAGCTGGAGCTTGAAGCCGGAGACACTTAAGGGTCGTTCATATATTACGTGAGACGTTTTTCTTTTGTTTAAATAAAAACGAAAACAGAATTTCTGTGAAGTTGAGAAGGACACAACGATATAAAGAAAAGAAAAATGCCTTACGTAATATATGAACGACCCCTTAAGTGGATCTACACAGTGATCCTGCAACCCAGGCTAACCTATGCCGCGGAAGGCATTGGGGGCACTAACAGGGTCGGAGTCCCTCCATCTCATCATCAAGGCCGTGGCGGCAAAGGCAGTCTGGAGATTAAATATGGTAAAAGTCGGAAGGATCTCGACGGCATTGTGGATCCCAACCGACATCGCGAGTAGGCCGTCCCTGAGCATGTTCAAAAACAAAATACCCACTCGCTATCTCTTCGACAAGAAGAATCGTTTTAGCCTATCCACGAAAAAGGACTGGGTTAGCGGCGAGGCACACCTGCCCACTATGGGAAAGACTGGTTTACAGATGGGTCCAGAAATAAGAAGAAGGCAGGAGCTGGTGTATATCGTAAAACGATTGGAATGGGTTTCAAAATTCCGATGGGGTCCACGCCACAGTCCCACAATCTGGGATTATGAGCATGCTCCGGTTTTTATTTTCGTAAATTTATGACATTATTTTCTCTTAAGCTATATAAATAAATTAATCTTCAACTAAATATGAACTATCTTTGACGTCCTGACTAATAGTTAGTGAATATACCTTTTCTAAATAGCGGTATGCCACAGAGCAACAGCTTTAGAGGTAAATTAGGATATTCTTCCTAAGACAGAGGTTTAGTACAGTGTAGTTCCATCAAAAAGAGCCGCAGGTATACCAGTTGTGCAAGAAATTTGGATAAAAACACTGTAATTCCGGTATTTTCTGTGTGTGCCCCTGAAAGGTAGGCAAACCGCTTTCACAACCCATCACTATGGTGGACATATGCCTTAAACTACTAAATGTAAAGTGGGGGGGGGGGCGAACCCGGCCTATAGAAGTCCCCGAAACGAACAATTTGTTCAATTATATTATTGAGAAATACTCCTGTTAGGTCGGCTACCCGCTATATCGCTGTTCTCCCGGGGTTGCAACCTTGTTTCCACTTCTTAAAAGTAAGCTGGGGGTATGTACTACAAGTGTGCTAAGTCTGAATGCTCTAGAATAAAATGCAAGGTAGGTTTGAATAACCGCCGTACTAAGAACAAGCAATACAGGAAGAGCGATGCTTCAGGAACCGGAGAAACATCAAAAA
>CAKNWU010085193.1:0-10277 GCA_932072015.1 Andricus quercustozae | reverse complement strand
TTCTTTTTGGATTTGTTAGTTGGTCGTTAGATAGTGTTTGATAATCAATTTTGGTCGTTTGATAGTTAACATTGAAGCAAAGATCAATTTTCCAAGAAATGTTAATCAAGGGTCCCAAAACCCCCCTATCAGTAGACATGGTGTCCCTACGCATGCGCTCTTCCGTTCGGCGGAAAATTTAAATTAATATGATTAAGAAGTTTGGTAATAAACTTTGTTAATATAGACCTTTTCGTTTGTTTGATAAAGTGCCAATAAAGTGTATATTAGGGTGGTTCACAAAAAACTTGTTTTTATTTTTCGGCGGCCGTATCGCGACAATTTGTTTCTCTTGGTGAGATAATAAACTCCTAATTTTTTCAGATTTTAAAAAAAAAATTTAGAGGTTGCGAGCATCAAATTTACGTAAAAATTGACATTTTCGTAGTTTTTGATTTATTTAAAATATACATATTTATTTTAGAAAAATACCTTATTGATAAAAATTGTAGCTAATACAAAGGACAAAACATTCACTTTGTGTCCGATTGAAAAAAAATTACTTTGCGCCAGTAAAAGGCATAAAAAGTACGATTTCTTATAAAGAGATAAATACAAGGGCATAATTTTACCCCTAAACATTTTTTTTAAGGATTGCCAAAATTCTGAGCTCTTCTTCACACAATAGGGAAAAAATATATAATAGATATGAGATGGAAAACTTAAAACCGGGGCACCCGAAAAATAATAACAATTTCAAAAATTATTTAACAAGGCTTTTAATGGGTTTTTCTATCAATGAAATATTATAAAATAGTGACATACATCAATAGGAGGAAGAGAGAATATCAGATTACTCATTATATTCATGAAATTATATTTTTAATATTTTCTTATATTCACAACAAATATACATCACACCATTTATCTATATATTCTTATATTCGCAACAAATATACAGTTGAACAATGTAAACATTTTTTTGTAAGGATCCTTTTTTTTCTTATACAATGAAAAAAAATCGTTTTTGTTACGCCTAGTTCTTTCATTATCGTAGACTGTATTATATAATATTGGAAATTGTAAGAACAATAAATAATTTTTATTTTACAGCATAAATAAAACATTTGAAAATTGCATTCTTCGTTTAAACCAAGAGTGACTAACATTGCACAGTTTATATGTATTTTTGTTGCGAATATAAAAAATATAGATAAATTATTTCCAGTGTATTTGTTTTGAATATAAAAATATATTAAAAATATGATTTCATATAAAATGAGTAATCTGTTATTCTCTCTTCCTTCTATTGATGTATTTTACTATTTTATGAAATTGCATTGATGGAGAACCCATTAAAAGTCTTGTTAAATAATTTTTCTATACTTTTTTATTTTTCTGGTGCCCCGGTTTTTAATTATTTGTCTTATATCTATTATATATTTTTTCCCTATTGTGTGGGGAAGATCTCAGAATTTTGGCAATCCTTACGAAAAATGTTTAGGGGTACAATGATGCCCTTATGTTCACCTCTTTCCAAGAAGCCGTTATTTTTATGCCTTTAACCGGCGCCAAGTAATTTTTTTTCAATCAGACACAAAGTGAATGTTTTGTCCTTTGTATTAGCTACAATTTATATTAATAATGTATTTCTCTAAAACAAATATGTATATTTAAAAAAAATCAAAAACTACGAAAATCTGAAATTTTACGTAAATTTGATGCTCGCAACCTCTAAAAAAAATTGTTTAAATCTGAAAAAATTAGAAGTGTAATATCTCACCCTGAGAAACAAACTGTCGCGATACGGCCGCCGAAAACTAAAAACAAGTTTTTTGTGAACCACCCTAGTGTATATGTATAGAGCTGATAATCAATAATATTGATAATACATTTTTGTTGCTTTTGATAAGATGACTAATATGATAAAATATTGTATTTAAGATCTTCCTCAAAGCAATAGGATATCTCGGGATATCCTATTCAATTCCATTTATATCCTGGGTTGTCCCAGAAATAACCCTTTGGATATCCTGGATGTCTATGGGACGTTTCTGGGATATTCAAATGTCACAAGTAGGATATTAAAATTTTTATATATCCCACGTGGAACATTTGAATATCCCAGGAACGTCCCATAGAAATCCCAGATATCCAAATTTCCACCTTGCAGAATATCCCCACGAGTTATCCCTAGGATAACCCGGGACATAAACGGCATAAACTGGGATGTCCTATTGCTGTGAGAGCTATGCCTCAATCTGCATTGGGTATATTTACTTCGCCCTCTTTTTTAGTAGTTTATTTATAAAATACAAATTTTTAGATTCTTAATTGACTTTTAGATCTTACAAGAGGTATTATTCGAAGGGATTGTTATCCGAAATGAGCAATAATAAATCAAATTAGGCCTTTATAAAACCAAACTTTTGAGTAGTACAGAAATTTATACAAAATCTGTATACATTTAATAACCGAAATATCCTCTTGTCTTTACCAGGAAAATTTACAAGCTTTTTTTTCAAAATTCCAGACACTGAAAAATTTGTAACAACCAAATTTTCTAAATCGAAAATTTTCCACCTTATGAAATTTCTGACATTACTAACAAAAAAATTGCTTAGTATTTAAATCAAGTACAATTTAAAAACATATTTTTCATTTACCAATTTCTTAATCTGCTTAGTGGCGAGAATGTTCAATTTTTTTAACTTGTCTGCTGTGAATTTTGTAGTGTCGAAAATTGTTTTTAATAGTTTTTAGTCTTCAAAAGCGAATTAAAAAAATATTTAAGTTCTTCAAATTTTACAGTTTTTGAAACTTTTAATTTGGAAGTTTTATTTTGTATTTATCATTTTGCAAATTAAAAATTTTATTATAAGCAGAACAATCTTTTGAATAAAATAAAATAATAAAAATTAAAATTATTTTAACTTATCACAATTGATAAAGAAATAATATACGTAATTTCTCATTTTTTCAACGCTATAATTTCTTTTTATAATCGCACCGAATAGGTAACAAAATACTTGCAGATTTTAGTCCCATAGAGTCATAGACATCCTGGATATCCGACGGGTTATCTCTGGGACAACCCGGGATATAAATGGGATTGAATCGGATATCCCGAGATATCCTATTGCTTTGAGGGAGATCTTAAATACAATATTTTATCATATTAGTCATCTTATCAAAAGCACCAAAAATGTATTATCAATATTATTGATTATCAGCTCTATGCATATACACTTTATTTGCACTTTATCAAACAAACGAAAAGGTCGATATTAACCAAGTTAATTACCAAACACTTCTTAACGACCAACAAATGATTCCCGACAAAAATGTTGAACTTTTCTTAATCATATTAATTAAAATTTTCCGCTTAATGGAAGAGCGCATGTGAAGGGACACCATGTCAACTAATAAGGGGGTTTTGGGACCCTAGATACTTCGTTAGTCAATTTATAATTATTCTGATTGGTTACGCGCTTTTTAGGATGTGACGTTTGAAGGTAGAAGAGTTTTTGAATAGGGATTTCGATACTTTTCTTAAACATTTTTTTTCTCGACAATGAATTATTCAAAAAAAATTTGTAATGCACTAAAATGTTCAGAATATTGTACAGTATTTCAAAAATATATTACCTAAAGTTCGTACACCGACCCCATTTAAAATTTGAAAAGGTTTTAAGAGAATAAACAAATTTTCTTAAGATTCATGGGAAAATTACAACGATTTTTTTATTTTCGAAAATTAATTCTAAGAGAAAATTGAAAAATAGTTCAAAACATTTCAAATGACTTCCTAAAATTTCGAAAAAGGATGTAATACATTTTAAAGCAAAATTTGGAAATTATTACAGCATTTAAAAAAAATCAACTAAGTTTAAGAGATGTTTAAAAGTTTTGAACATTTTCAAAATGATTTAAAACTTGTAAAGATTTCACAAAATTTTTAACAAATTTTAGATATAGTTTGTTATTTCTTTGGTATTGGCGATTCATTATTGAAGAGTTATCGCAAAAATCCATTATAAATATTATTTATTTTAATACTAAGTGAATTTTACAATAACTATGTGTACTATTAATTACTATTAATTAATTGCTAATATAAAAAATAACTATCCAAAGATATGCTTATAAAAAATAAAAACTATCATGTTAATCAAATCTACACATATAATTCAGGCATAAAAATTGTATTGTATTTCCAATATTATGTATAAAAAACAATTCAAAAGAATTAACTGAAGGGGGCGACGATTGTGTGCCGAAATGTCTGAAGCAATTGTAATCTAATTGTATTCATTTTTAATCGACACCATCAATTACAACAGTATTATTTTGTTCAAATATAAAAAAGATATGACTTTATGTTAAATGCGTTTTATTCGTGCTTCTAACAAGACGAAATTTGATATTTACAACCGGGAAATATCCGGAAATTTCGTGGGCGAAAACTAGTAATCAACTTGTAATATATTATTTGAAAATTGCAAACATTATATAGTTTCTTTAGATAAATAAACTATATTAAATATTTCGCATTTATAATGAACTCTAATTAAATTTTTTTTACTTGATTTTAGGCTCCGCTCTTCAAGGACAGGTACTGCGTATGCCATTTATCAACAGGAGACATGTTGAGAGCGGAAATAAAATCCTGTACCGAAATTGGGAAGCAAGTAAAGTCGATCATGGAAGAAGGGAAATTAGTAAGCGACGAACTAGTAGTCAATATGATTGATAAAAATCTCGACAAACCTGAATGCAAGCGAGGTTTTCTCCTCGACGGTTTTCCAAGAACTGTACCCCAAGCCCAAAAGGTAAAATGAGATAAATCTCTTCTTATTAATAGATATTAGTTCCGTTATTAATTTCTTTCGAGAGCGAAATAAAAAAGTATTTCTTTTTAGCTTGACGAGATGCTTCACAAAAGAAAAACGCAGCTCGATGCAGTAATCGAGTTTGGAATCGACGACAATCTTCTAGTGAAGAGGATTACCGGAAGATTGGTACATCCAGCAAGTGGTCGATCTTATCATGAAGAATTCGCACCGCCCAAAGTTTCGATGAAGGACGACGTAAGTAAATCTTTTAAAAACTATCAATAAACAAAGAGATATTTTATATAGAATAATTATAAGTTCTTAGAGATAAGAAGATTGCTAGTTCCTTCCAATTCGGTATTTTAAACATATTTTTCTGAATCTGTAAATCTTGAATAAATCTTGGAATTAGAACACTCGATAGTAAGTGAATTACTAAATCAAGTTAGGAAACATACTAAATTCAAGCGGTGTCGTTATTGTATCATAATAATTATATTAATTAAAAAAAAATAAGCAACATTTTATTTCCAACAGCTTACGGGTGAGTCTCTTATAAGAAGGTCAGACGACACTGCAGAGGCTCTGAAAAAACGATTGTCAACCTATCACACCCAAACTCAACCTCTAGTCGACTACTATGCTCTTCAGGGAATTCACCACTACGTCAACGCAGCCAAGTCCAGCGAGCAAGTTTTCAGAGATATTGACAAAGTCTTCATGAACTCGATCAAAAAGGATAAGAAAGGCTTATTCAGCAGACTCTTTTCGTAATAGGATTAATAGGACAAGAAAACCTGCTCGAAAATCCTAATCTCAATCCAAGACATCGATTACATGCTTACATGTCAATGTACTAGTGTAAATTTTAGAAAACAAACCTAGTTCCATGAGCAGGAAAGTTGCGACTGTTCAATAATAGTGATATTCCAGTTCAAAAAGAAAATAATTCCAGATAAATGTGTAACATTCGCTCACTTCCAGTCCGTTGAAGGTAGTGTAAATTCTATGATTCCAAATCTTGGAGATTTGTAGAGTGATTTAATATGATAAATATTCTACGAAAGGAAAAGTGCTCGTCATTATAGTTTAAAGATCTTACACTGCGAAAGTATTAAATTAAACTAAAGCACAATGTATATTTTGCTTTCTGAGAGTAAGTTGATGTTTTGTTTCAATATAAAGTAGTTCCAACGTTGCACAACGACTGGATTCATTTGTAGATTTTTTGGAATAGATGATAAATTGATAACTAAAATAGATTCAAAGACTTTCTTGGGAAATGATCACTGCTAAGCTTCTTTGCTTGTTTAAAGAAAAAAATATATGTATATGAAAAAGAATGTAATTATTTTGCTAGAGACGCGTTGTACTTACAGGGAACTGTGTACCTAACTCGAAAGGATTAGAGACCTGGAGCAGATTTTTACAAAGACGAATTTAACTGCAAGACAGATAAAGAAAATAGGAAAATAAATTGCATGGTGCTGCTTATTTTGCATAATAGAGGCATATTTAAAATATTTAAAAGCACTGCAGTCATTTTAAATTAAAAATTAATCTCATAATACTGAAGTTCATTGCTATGGATCTATTGCCATCGTAAGGGCCGCTTTCTCATCTGGGATAGATGCTATTTATCAATTGTATTTCTAAGACCTGGGCTCAAACCCTCCTTCATTTGTAACTAGAATTTAATTATATCTTAAGTTTTGTAGAAAATATTTTTGCACTCGGAGAATAGAGTTTTATATATTTTTTGAGGACCTATTTTGAACAAAGAGTAATCTTTAGAAATTGTATTCATTTTTTTAAAGTTATGAATTATATTAAGATATGATTGAATTTATATCTTTCACATATTGTTATATGTTTATTGGAAAATCGATTCTAATTTGAAATTGAAAAACGTAGATGTGCAAGGTTTTGGCGTGGAATTCAGAATAAGGGACAGCATTTTAGCATTTGACGGAAAACGTGCCTCCGGCATGTCTACAAACTACAAAAATATGCCTACAATTGTACAATACTACTTTTAAACACGGGATAATATCGTTACAATGTTACTAGCAATTGTGTACAGAAAAATTACTCGGTGTGTCGACAAGTGTAGAAAATAACAAATAAAGCCTAAACGACAAGATCACAAGTTTTTCATTTTTCGTAAATAGCCCTTGTGTTTTAAAATGCACTTAAATTACGTAAGATTATAAACCCACCCTCTCCCCTGTTACGAACCGTAACAAAATATTTCTACCCCCCCTCTTATTGTACGTAATTTATAGGTTCCAGAAATAGTAAGATATAGAATTTGAAACCAATAGAATTTTGTTGTATTTAAGATAATGCATGCTTTGAACGTGAAAACTTAATTTTTAAAATTTTATTTATTTATTTTAAAACAACAAAAAAATACTTTTCTACCATAAAAGATGACTTTTTAACGAAATACTAGCATTTTTAACCTAAAAAGATGAATTCTCAACAACAAAAATGTAATAATTGATATTTCAACCAAAAAAGATTAAATTTCATAATAAAAAAAAATTAATTTTAAAACCGAAAAGACGAATTTTCAATATATAAAGATGTTAAATTCATGAAAGAAAAAAAAATGCACCTAAATTGTTGAACCTTCCAGCCAAAATATTATTTATCTGTACAAAAATTGAATTTTCCACCAGAAAATATGAATTTTCAAGAAAAATAGTTAAATCCTCAAGCAAAGAAGATTAATTTTCAACCAAACAGTTGCATTTTATATAGTTAAATAGTTAATTAAATAGCTAAATTTTCAGTAAAAAAAAACTATTTTCAATCCAAAAAAAATTCAAATAAAGAAATGAATTTTCAAACAAATATTTGAATTTTTAACTTAATAGTTCAATTTTCAACTGAAGAAAATAAATATTCAACCTAACATGGAATAGGTACCTTTTTATTAAAAAAAAACTTATTTAAAAAAAAAAAGATCATTTTCAAACCAAAGAAATGAATTTTTAATCAAAAGAATTAATTATCGACCACAAAAGATTAATTTTTAACAAAATACATGAAGTTTCAACCAAAAAGGTGAATTAGTCAAAAAGAAGATTATAATTTTCTACCATAAAAAACAAAGTTTCAACAAAATACAGAAATTTTCAAGCAAATAGTTGAATTTTCAACTGAAGAAAATAAATATTCTACCAAACCACATTAAACTAAGTAGTTGAATTTTCGAATAAAAAAGGTTTTTCAATCGCTATTCACGAATAGCGAAAATCTTGAAAATTTGATCAAATTGTTTAATTGGGAGAAAAATCCTAGGACCAATGTCAAAATATTAGGATGATTTAAGCGAGAACTGATTTAAATATCCTGTAAATGCCTGATTTTTCCCTTCTTTCTAAGAAGTATTCATCCTGAAAAATATAGCATACCTCTAAAGTGCCAAGTTTTGAAGTGAAATTTGTCATATCGCAGGATCAATTAAGATATATGTAAAGAGAAGCTCAAATTTGTAATAGAAGTAGCAAAAATTAAGCGTTTGTGGTAGGGTTTGGTCTTCCAAAATGATTATTTAAATGTAAATAATGCAATGAATTACAGAAACATGATTAACAATAAAGTTACTTGTGCTCGCGTCAAATATAAATTTAAATACTGCTGTATGCGTCTGTCTTGATTAAGTAGAATGTTACATTATAGATCTTGAATTTTTCTCAGTTGCACCATGCACATAAATGTTACATTTTTATCACACCTGAACTTTAAAAATTAAATTTTGGTATGAACATAAAATAATTTAATACTTTTATGTGACAAATATGTTCGCAGAATTGTGGTAAACGGAATTTTATAGAAAATTGGAATCAAATTCAAAATAGTGACAAAAATAATCTGCTAATTTTAAAGAATAGTAAATAAATAAATAAATGGTGTCATTCATATTGCATTCACTGCAAGTTTCTCGGTATAATTAAAGCTTCGGCAGCGGTAACGTGTCGGATCAACAAAAAAATATGATTCGCTGAAACCTTTATTCAAACTGTCAGTACGATTATGAAATGGTTTGTTATATAATTTATCTATAACAACATGTTGGAAAATGGACCAAGTTTTTTCTTCTGTAAAGAAAGGGTAATTAGTGCGCGATGCGTCTAGTAGAATAAGAACAATATATAAAATATATGAATCGGAAATGTACGTTATTTATAACCTAAAAATGAAGTGGAAGGTCTTTGACTCTTATAAACAAAATTAATGCACTGACTAGGATATATTACGGAATTCTCCGTAAAACGAACTGGTCAAGTATAACATTGTGAAAAAGAAAATTGTATTCAGAAATGAGAAAATGTAAACAGAAACTCGCCGCTCTAACACATCAACAAGTCTGACTTTGACAATTTTTGAAATGTCGCGTGTACAGTTTTTAATTTTCAATTATTATTCTTTTATTTACTTGATTTATAACGATGGATTGGCCTATTCAATAATCACTAAAAAATAACGCGGCAAGTGACATTTTTAACGTAATTAACACTTTTTACTTTACCGAAATTAACCTTCGTTTAAATGGTTTAAATATAAACGTTGAGACGACGCCATATTAGGTATTTTTAATTCAACCGCCAGCTACCTTCACTTCGTTGAGTGCTGAGGGGAAAACAATGGACCAAATCCGTGGGATTCTGTACATTTTTGCCCTATTTTGCTAATATCTTCGTAAAAACTAATTTTTTCTATATAAGAGTATTTAAAAAATAGTTTGTATGTTTTAAGAACTATTTAATAAAACAATAATATGATAATAATTATTATTCATGACGAAGATATTACAAAAATAAAGTTTTGTCCCATTCATTTGGTCAATTGTTTTCCCCTCAGCACTCAACGAAGTGAAGTTAGCTGGTGGTTTCAGTGAAAATATCTAATTGGAAACTATCGATATGGCCTTCGATATAGTTTGTATCGTACTTCACGTTAAGCATTATAGATTTTACTTCTGTCAAAAAAATGTAAACAAAATAAAGTAAACCGTTACTTTGGTACTTTTGCTAAGATTCCAATGTATCTTAAATGCGTATATTTGTGGTATGATTAAGCAACTTTAATGGATCTTTTTAACGTAGTTTTTTCTTCGAGAAACATTGACCGAATACAATTTTCCCACGGATGTTTCAAGTTTTTTAAGTAAGTAGTGTTTTATTTGTGTTTAAGCTTGATTCGTAATTTGTAGTATGATTCACTAATTTAAATTCGTATCAATTTGATTATTTCACAAATTTTTATAAGTTTATACTTTTTCTCCTTAAAATAATACTATTCTGTTCCTAGCTACATAACCTCACTTATTGTACAACTATAAATTCTTTTGTAAAAGTTTTTTTTTTCTTCACTAAAAATGAAAAGTTTGTTATTTTTGGATAAATTAAGAGTTTTTTTCTGACTAGTTTAAGTATATTCATTTAGTAAAAA
>CAKNWU010085165.1:0-13068 GCA_932072015.1 Andricus quercustozae | reverse complement strand
AATGTTTAACCAAAAATGGAATAGTTAAATTTTTAGTTCGTAAAATTGATTTTCAAACAAAAAGAAAAATAATTTTCTACAAAACAGATATTTCCTCAAGTATAAAAAAAATACTTAATAACAAAATAGTTCAATTTTCAACCAAATTGTTGAATTTGCAACTAAAAACGATCAATTTTCAACCAAAAATGGAATAGTTAAATTTTTATTTAAAGAAAAAACTTTTAAACAAAAAAACGAATTTTCAAAAAAATATTAAAATCTTCCACCAATACAATAAATGTTGAAAAGTTTGAGCGTGCCTCGGGCACGCGGGTACGCTCTCGCGCTTTGCGCTAATTTTCGTAGTTTATCGCGTGCATTTCAACTCCACTTTTTCGAATATCATAAATATTGTTACTCAAATCGAAACCTGTGATTTAAACGCCTGATGGACTGCAGTCATAAATTGCAACTGAAATGGATGTTCAATTTGTTTTAAAAAATGGTTCTCAAAACACCTGCGACTTTGACGATTATATTCTCATTTCGACACTCGCGCTTTCCGCTCGACAGTTGGGTTTACATAGACGGTTCTCTTTAAAAAATAAAACGATGTAGAGAAAATTTAATGAAATATAGGAAGTAGGTATGTTTTTCAATATAATTTTAATAAAAAATATAATTTTTTTTTTAATTAACTAAACAGAGACATTCAGTCATAGGCTTTGATTCCGTTCGTTTAAAGTCCGTTTTCAAGTCAACAGTCCAAAAAGTTCCAGTTCGTTCGAAAAAGATATTGAAAATAATTTCATTGCGTTTTCACAATGTCCCAATGTAACTAATCTACTTGATTATTAATCAACTAGAACATTTTAAACGTGTGTCCAAGTGAACAATACATATCATTTAGATAATCTGTAAATCTGGTTGAAATCTACAGAAATCGCGATTAAAACTTACGGATGTTTTAAAAACAAATATTGTATTATTTTGAAAATGATCTAACTTTTTGAATTTTGATATAATCGAAAAATTTCATGGGGACAGTTTCGGAATATATTTGACATCTAGTAAAATTTTTGATTAGAATTTCTTAATCTATCGGAAACATAGTTTTTTCTATTTATAAATTTTTTTTTTTTAATTTTCATCAAAATTAAAAATACCATTAGGATAATTTGCAAGCCTTTCTGTCATGTACCAAAAACTTGGACAAAAATTTCTAAGAATCTTAAAAAAATGTGGTTGCAAAGTTTGAAAATGGTTTAACTTCTTGAATTTTGGTCTATACGAAAAATTTAATTAGGATAGCTTTAAAATATATTTTATATCTAGTAAAAATTTGGATTGAAATTTCTTAACCAGAAAAATAGTTTTTTTTTTATTTTTTGAAAATTTTGAAAATTTTGAAAAGCATATCACTTTTTTAATTTTCATGGAAATTAAAAATGCCATCAGGATAATTTGCAAGCCTTTTTATCGTGTACCAGGAACTTTTACAAAATTTCTAAAACTCTAAAAAAAATTTCCCAAATGTGGAAAATGCTCTCAATTTTTTAATTTTGGTCGGAAATATCTGGTTAATGAACTCGAACTTTATTTTGGGACTCTGTAAGTGCCGGAACTCTGTAAGTTCCAAAACGTAAAGATTTATTAAATCTAGGGATAGAAAATCTGTACGATTACATTACACTCTGATGAGTGAGAATGTAAAAATGAATTCTGAATGAAAAATTCAATTGATGATTTCTTAAATAATAACGATCCTTTTTCAACAAAAAATGGAATAGTTAAATTTTCAGGTAAAAATATTAATTAAAAAAAAAATGAGTTGTAGTCAAAATAGTTCCATCTGAAACCAATAAAATGAATTTTAAACCAAATATTTTAATCTTCAAACAAATAGTAAAATTTTCAACCAAACGAGATGAATTCTGATCCTAAAATATATGTAAAAGTAGATTTTTCAATTCAAAAGAATTAACTTGCAACGAAAAATAGTTGGATTTTCTTATTGGGTTCTATTAATTTAGTTCACGTTTAAAGCTTAAGTGAAAAAACAAGAAAAATGGTAAGTTTCTTGAAAACAGGGTAAAGAGGGGAATCGGGGGAAGAGCTTGAAGTCTGTATTTAGATGCTTTACTTGTGAAATGGAATCACTAATTTTCATTTTTTAAATCAATTTTAAAAAGTTATTATAATTTCACTATCATTATTTCATGTGTTGAATTTACGTAAAAACTCTGATACATGGAATGTATTTATTGCTCGAGGGATATGTTACAGAACGACAGTGACATTACATGAAGCTGTAACTGTAAGTTTAGGCCATAAACTCGAATTACTGTCCACTAACTATAAATTTGATTGACGTTTGTTAACGTTAAGCCCACGCAAGCTTATCATCTGATTTAGACAGAATCTGTTGGTAATTTTCAATAATGGTTGTATCATGTATCATTGTCTATTTTCGTTCATCGATTAAAACATCAACAATGGCAGAACTCGTTACCGAAAGATTAATTCAGTGACACTTGAAATCTGGATGATTACTGGATTAGAGGGTTAATTGATGAATCCAGAATCCTGTTGCTCTTCAGCTTTAGCTACCGAACTAGTTTCTTCGAATAAGACACTATTTATTTCTATGTTCTAGTTCTATAGAGTTGGGATCCAAAATCGGCTAGGAAAGGATTTTTAAAATAAAACGTCAAGTATATTTTTAAATATATTTTAAAAACTATCTTTCAAAGTCAATTGAAATCTGGAAACCCACCAGGACTGAAGTATTCTTAATAATTTCTAAATGAACCATTCTTATTATTCTTAACCATTTAACTTTCTAACCGGAAAAATGATGTTTAGGGATTCGCTAAATAATGCACATGAAATTGATAGATACAAATGGGCGGATAAATTATTCACAGATTCCATCGATCCAACCACAGAATCCTGAAATGGTAATTGCTATCCATCGCAATATTCCCAATTGCTCACGTTGGTTTCACAACATGCATGGAAACAAGCTTCAAAGATGAATTAATTTTTTTTAAATAAGAATTTGAAATAATATTGCATTTTTTAATATTGAAATAAAGAACCTAAGATGAAGTTGGGTAATTAAAGTTTAGTATTAATTAACAGCTCGGAGAGAAGCGTGAGGGCGAATTAGTTTACTCAATCGTTCTTCCATTTCACTGATTCTGTGCAGTTAATAGTTGTGGGTTCTCGGACTAGTACATATGCGAATTTGTGCTTGCACGTTCTTGATTCAAATTCACAGAGATTTAATAACGATGCCTGTCCTATTTATAGAATTGGGACTCTATTACCGTTTCATTAACTGACACAATATTGTGTGCATTTCAAAGGATAAAGTGTAATTACGTGTATATATTACCGGGAAATTATTTACTTAGGCATTGTATAGAATGCCCAGGTAATGTTCAAAATGCCTGCTCGCGATAGGGAAGTATAAAAGTAAATCCTTATTTAACACCTCGACTATGCATTGTATAGAATGCCTGGTGTATCTTTGGTAAAGTACACAAATAGAAACGAATAACTTTGGCAAAGCAGAAAAAATAAAGATTAAGCAGAATTAATGTAATAAATTATGATTCAACAATATACTCATAAGTAAGAAATAACAAGTGTGGGAATTAAGGTAAATCTATTGTTTCAAAAACGATCCGATTTTTTTATTAAAAAGTTGTTTACTAAATACTAAAAAGTAAGTTAAAGTTAAACTACGTTACATTTACTCTCCTCTGACTCATTTGTATTAGTTGGTTTCAGCGAAACTCACTCAAATATATATGGGTCATTCTAAAGATTTTTTTAAATTTTCGCCAAAATTCTGAGCGACAATGTTAGCGAATAAGTTGTCGATTTTTTGGTTGAAATTTTATTGTTTCTTCTCAAACTTGCACAAAAGAGGCAAATCAAAACCGATTTCAATGTTTAATGTTTTTTTAGAGAGTCGGTTTATGAAAAATAATAATCATATGCAAATACAAAATAAAAAAAATAAGGCCTTCAAAGTTGTCTATAAATTCGCTAAAATTCACCAAAGTTAAGAGAGCTGTCAATTTCAAATGTATCATTTCCAGATCGACTGAATTGCTATGCTTGAAACTTTATATGTATGTGCATATTAAATGCAAATTCATACATTCAACATTGTACAAGAAAAGCCTCAGAGGCTTTTCTGTGGCTTTTATTTTTGAGGTGCAGAGAATTTTTAAAACGACCTCCATTTTCACGGTTTTCATGATTTATTTGAAATAATATTGCTCTTATATAAAAATATTCTACAGAGAAATGGTGTATTTCGGAAAAGTACTACTTTTTTGCGTAAACACTTTTTATGGCGAAATCCTTATTTCTCTTATCTTTCTCTTCGTCTTCTTTGTAGGAAATTATAAAATGTGTAAAGTTTTATGTTCAACATTGTATCTCTCATGTTTGTGAAAAAATTGCGAAATTTAGTTTCATGGAAAAAAATCCCATGGCTAGAAAAATTCGCTCGAAACTCGCAGCAAAGAAAAAACTAGGGTTTCTATTAGAACCAATTTTTGGTTCCAAAGTAGCTGAAACAAAAAGGAACCTCTCTTGCTGAAAAGGAACCCAAAATGATAAATGGTTTCTAAATGAACCCAAAGCATGGATTGAAACGGTTCCAATGGAGCCCTTTTTTCACTTCAGCCTTGAGTCACTACGAAGATTTTACAAGTTTATGGTGTACATTTTACTTTGTACTTCGAATTAAATAATATTGTACTGGGAAAATATAATGAAGGAACTAAAATTATAGATATTAGTCATTCTTGAAAGGAAAATAGTGCATATGAAATATGACAGTTTTTAAGGTTACCTTGGAAATCCGATATTTTCAACTGCGCATGTACTAAAAAAGCGCGGTGCTATTTAAAATTATATAATATACATTTGCAATAATACGTTAATATTACATTTTTTTAAGAAGTTAGTTATTTCTATTATTCAATTTAATTTTGGTTAAAAAAAGAATAAAAAATGTTTGTTAATATTTATCTGTATGATTATTCATAGTCTTTATTGATTTCAAATAGGCTCGCGCTTTTCGGCACATGCGCAGTTAAAAATATGAATAGCCATCATTGGATATCAACGAACTATAAAGGAACCCTCAAAAAGAGTTCCATTGGAGTTTCAGTTCTAAATGATACCAACTTTTACTTGAGCCGGAACTTTGCTGAACCCTCATTTTTTTCTGTGAAATACTAAAAAGTAATTTAAAGTTAAACTGCGTTACATTGTAGTCTCCTCTGACTCATTTATATTGCTTGGTTTCAGCGAAACTCACTCAAATATATATGGGTCATTCTAAAGATTTTTGTAAATTTTCGCCAAAATTCTGAGCGAAAATGTTAGCGAATTAGTTGTCGATTTTTTTGTTCAAATTTTATTTTTTCTTCACCGATTTCAATGTTTTAATGTTTTTTTAGAGTGTCGTTTTATGAAAAATAATAATCATATGTAAATAAAAAAAATGTCTTCAAAGTTGTCTATAAATTCGCTAAAATTCACCAAAGTTAAAAGAGCTGCCAATTTCAAATTTATCATTTTCAGATCGACGGAATTGCTATACTTCAAATTTTATATGTATGTGCATATTATATGCAAATTCATACATTCAACATTTTACAAAAAAAGCCTCAGAGGCTTTTCTGCGCGTTTTAATTTTGAGGTGCAGAGAATTTTTAAAACGACCTCTATTTTCACGGTTTTCATGATTTATTTGAAATAATATTGCTCTTATATAAAAATATTCTACAGAGAAATATGCAAAGTTTTATGTTCAACATTGTATTGCTCATGTTTCTGAAAAAATTGCGAAGTTTAATTTCATGGAAAAAAATCCCATGGCTACAAAAATTCGCATGAAACTCGCAGACTGTCGTCCTCATGAAAGGAAAAATTCAGTAAAAAATGAAGATCAAAATTGAATAATACTCATACCGTCGTAGCAATTTTTTGCATATCGGAAAAAATTATTATCGAATAATTTCCTACAAAAAACAACATATTTGTGTATACAGGCAAGCTGCCTCATTTGAAATGAATCCGGTCAAATGAGATTTTCGGATTTTGGGACCCTGGTGCGAAACAGTAAAAGTGATCGATTTCATGATGGATATGAGTCCGTGTTATAAAACGTACTTCTCCATACAAGTGACGGGAAATTTTGGAAATATTAGGCACTGCGTTCGCGGTATTCTACATATGGGGCATACTTTCTGAAGTGTACCAACCTCAAAATAAAAAATTGTTTTATCGGGCCAATTGCATTCTTATTGGATGGTACTTCTCACACAAAAAATTAATTAATTTCGACAAATATTTATTAAAGTGGAGGGGAACTATAAATCAGACGAAAAATTAAATTTACACTTAAAATCCGCATTTGGAATTTATAAAATTCAGAAAAGACACTTCAAAATTATGTTCTAGTGTCTTAAGAGTTGAGTTTAAGCGCAGATGGGGACGATTTAAAAAAAATGAAATCTTCAGCCTCTGGATTGTTCACACGACTGTTTTATATCACGGCTGTTAAACTTTTATGACTCTTTTCAAAATTCAAGGATTTATTGCATTTTTAACACTTTGGGGTACTTTAATGATCGTGCCCTACATCTAGAAATTTTTTTAACCAAAAAAATTGCGAAAATTCATTTTCACCAAATGATATAAAATGAGAGGGTGAGACTTTGAAAATAAAAAAATAAAATTTGGGTTGACCAGCCTAATGTGAGGATGCATTTCGATTTGAAATGAAACCATAACTTGCGAGATTATCTCTGAACATCATCTCTCGGTCTAGTTTACAGCACACATTTACTGCACCATAGGTTCCATTGCATTACGTCGAAGGGAGAATGAAAAACCCGGAAAAAACGACTAGAATGCGCAGCAAATAATTAAATGTCACTCACATGCCCCTCGTTCAGTCTCGCTCATGTTTATCGAGCTATTTACCTTCATACGTACCTATGGGAACCTAGATTAACCGGAACATTAACGGATTTATGCCAGATTTAATCACCCTTACACGTGCAGCTATTCTGTAAAGTTTAGTTAGTATGTTAATATAATTTTCCACTGAAATAAATACTCTAAATAATGTCGAATTACTTCAAAGTCATTTTCTTATTCTGTTAATTAAAAAATAAGAGACATATATATATTAAAATTTAAGAATAATAGGCTTCAAAGATGATATCATTATTTTCCAAATTTATTATACTAATATTAACGTACTTAGGAATGCTTCAATGATTATGATGTAATAATTACTATGTAAATTGACAGAAATGGAAAATTGAAAATCGGATCAACTGTGTGCATTACTTCAGTAAATAAATTACAAACTTAATTATGTGCAGAAAATAGTAATTCCAATTTCTAAATCACAGAAAAAATTTTAATATTTAATATATATGAAAATGAAGCGAAAAATTCTATTAATTTTAATATACTAGGAAAAAACACGCACGCCATGCACGTTTTTATTTTTTTTTCATCTTACGCAATTTCTAAATTAAAATATAAAATTATACGAAAAACTCTAACATAACAAAAAAAAGTTTTCAGATTGTAAATCCTTTCTTAAACCTACTGTTTTTAGCTTAAGATTACGGATTTGGTGTGAAAAATGTTAAAATAACCTGAAATTGTTCAAAAAATGTAATTATTCTTAAAATCTATAGCGATTTCCGATGGAAAATACGAGCATAAGCTAAGTGTTAAAAAATTGTAATCTTTTAAATCCACTGATTTTTCATTAAATGTACCGATAAAATCAAAAATTGTGAAAAATACTGACATAACATAACCACAAATTGTTCCAAATCGTCGATCTTCATTGAAATTTCATTATTTATGTTTAAAATATCCGATTTCCGGTGAAAATCGTTAACTGAAATTGTTAACTTGAATTGTTTGAAAATTTTAATTCTTTTTGAAATCTATATCGATAATGTACTTTTACAAAAACGGATTTCCGCTGTACAAAGCCAACATAACCTACATTTTTTTTTAAAAGATGTGAATCTTCTTTCAAATCTAATTTTTTCCATTTTTATTTAAAATAACCGATTTTCTATTAAGAACGTGAATATAACGTAAAACTTCTCCAAAAATTAAAAGTTGTGTCAGTTTTCGGTAAAAAACTGAGATAACCTGAAACTTTGAGAAATTTTAAGTCTTCTTCAAAACTTTATGATTTTATATTAAAATTCTATTATCAATTTTAGACGAAAAAAACTAATGTAACGTAACAATACATTTTCATTCTGTTTTCTTGTTTAAAATAACTTTTAGCCGGTGAAATATGTTAACATACCCTAAATTGCTCTAAAATTGTCAATTTTCTTCGAAATCAATGATTTTTTATTCAAAATACCGCTTTTACATACAAAACGCGAACGAAACGATAAATTGTGAGTTTAATATCAATCTAAAGATAAATGATAATCTGAATAATCTTATGATTTTTTAAAATAAAGATATCAATTTTCAATGAAAGAAACTAACATAAAATAAAAAATTGTTCCAAAGTTTTAAATCTTTTTTAAAATTTATTAATTTTGTTTAATTACTGATTTATGGTGAAAAACGTTAACATAACCTTAAATTGTTGAAAAATTGAAAATATTTTTCGAACTATAATGATTTTTGTTTTAAAATTCCAATTCTTGGTGTAAAACGCTAACGTAACCTAAAATTGCGAAGAAATTATGAACTTTTAAAATCTAATGATTTTCGTTAAAAAATGTGAATTTCTGGTAAAAGAAAAAGATTACACGGAAAAATATAAATTGTTGAAAAATTTTTTATTTTAGAAATATAATAATTTTTTAGTAAAATACCCACTTCTAGTTTAAAATGCTAACATAAACTAAAATTTAGGAAAATTGGAAATCTTGATAATTTTTTTTTAAAAATCTAAAGTATGGGAGGGGAGGTTTGAACGACCTAATAGTCTTAATTGGCTACAAAACCTTATTTTGTAGGCGCGTGGGGCCGACTTTGACTAATTTTTTCTAATTTGAATTAAAAAACTGACGAGTCCAAATGACTAGATTGATTCTCGGAGAGTTCTACCTGGAAGGTTCTATCTCAGGTAACGAACTTCCGATGTGTTAGATTTTAGTGCTCCGCGCTTGACCGGTGAAATGTTCAAACAATTCGAATAATTTCTCTACTTTTTACTATTCATACATTTAACCTTCTTTTTTTTTATTTAAATTAACTTTCAACTCAGGGATTAAAATGTTGCGTGGACCGACAAATACACTTTGTGTAGTCCGCATTTCAAATCATTTAGTCCGAAATCAAAAAGTGTAGTGGAAAATTAACTTTAGTTTCTAAGAAAAATTTGCAGTTTTCCAACCTAATATTTTGGAAGTATGGAAAATGAACTTTAATGTCCTTGTTGAAAATTCAACTATTTTGTATAAAATTCATCAGTTTGGTTAAAATTTTATTTCCTTCTTGACTGAAATTTTTTTTAACTTTTTTGTTGAAGAATCGTCTTTTCAGGTTAACCTTAACTATTTTTGATTAAAAATTTTAAAAATTTTGGTAACAATATCAGCTACTACATTTTTGGCGAAAAATAAATTTTTTGTTTGGAAATTTACCTATTTCATTATTGATACAAAATTTATCTTTGCTAGTTGAGAATTCAACTATTTGATTGAAAGTTTAACTACTTTGTTAAAATTGTATTTTTTTTATGAAGATTCATTATTTAGAAACTACTTTGTTAAAAATCCACTTTTTTGGTTAAAGATTCATCTCTTTGGCTGAAAATAGAACTATTTTGTTGAAAATTTGTTTTTTGGTTGAAAATTAACTTTTTTAACTGCAACTCTATCTATTCCGGATTTGGTAGAAAATATACTGTTTTTAGTTGAAAATTAATCTTCTTAGTTTGAAAATTGATCTCTTTTGGTAGAAAATAAATTTTTTGTCGGTTAAAAATGTAACCGGTTGATTGAAATTAATCTATTTTGATTTTAAGATTGTACTACTTTGTTAAAAATGTCTTATTTTCTTTGGATGAAAATTACGTTTTCGATTGCACATTTAATTTTTTGAATTTTGGTTACAAAATATTATTTTTTAGTTGAAAATTCATGCATTTTGTTAAAAGTGCAATATTTTTGCTGGAAAAGTTAGAAACTTAAAGCGTTTCAAATTAAATTTAATATTGTGGAAAAAATGTTTTCGCCTTCATCTTGTAATTTTAACCGGTTAAACACGAAGCACTATTCGAATTCCATATAAATTTTATTGGAAGCACTAGTGCTTTCAGCTTTATGGAACCTTTCAATATGCATATGCCAAGATAGAACCTTGGCAATTAGACACACGTCGAATTGAAAAATTGTTGCTATAAATTAGCACCATGCAGGTGTATGTTTTCAAAATTGGATTGTACCAAAATTTTAACCATGTGAATTTCCCATTTATTTATAAATTTGAATTCTTCTAAAATGTCAGTAGTTAAGTACTGATTTTGTAACTCTAAATGTGAAAAGTTCCTTTGTTCACAAAATGACTGCAACTGAAACTTTTTCCTTTTTTATGAAGCTCTCTCACATTCTAGTTTCAATTTAGTGCAAATAAACTAAAACCATTTAAATAAATAATTACTTATCCTCTCTACTATATTTTATTCGCAACAGGTTTGGTTTACAATGCTTGTAAAGCTCCTGTATTCGATCTGACTTTTCTTTATGCAAAGGCGATTTTCCGGCAATAAAATCGAAATAGTCGGCTACCAGTGAATTCAGCGAGCTCAATACAATATCGCCTGCTATTTGTGCAACGTGTAACGACAAAATAGGGTGTTCCATTGGCTACAATCGAACCTCCTAGAATAAAAACTGTACCACCTCGATGTTTATCGAGAGACTGGAAAATAGTTTTTTATCGTTGCCACTTTTTATCTGGTGGTTAAATGGCGCGGAAAATATCAAAATCGATTAAGCTCCCTGAATTAATAATGCTTTTTTGTACCATTTCTATCACAAGTTGTATGGAGCAGCAAATCGCAGGGGTCTTTTTTCAATTATTGGCAAAAAATTGAATCATGGAGCATCCTCTAATGTTTTAATTAGTCGCCCGCCTCTTATGAAAATCGAAAAGTTGGAATCATTCGATTTTGAATTCAATTGAAAAAGCGTATTTCAGATAAAAATAAAAAATATTTTTTATAATTATAATTATTTGTATTTAATGACAATGATTTATATAAACAATTTACGACGTTGTGTAATTCAAAATTATCATCAGATCTGCTTCTCGATTAAATATAGATATAATTGGCAGTAGATATATCTGAATTTCCAGGAATATACCCAATCATAGAATTTGGGTATCTTGGGGACATCCTTGACATATAGAATTGGGACAATAATGGGATATCCTCAGGATATTCTGATATATCCTTGGGACATTCTAGGATATCGAGATTTCTGCTCCGCATGATATTATTCGGATATCCTAGGAGATAAATAGGATATCCTGCCGATATCTCATGCTGTGAGAGTATACTCGTAACCGTTTTATTAATTTTTTCCGATGCTCAACATTGGATATACATGAAAATATTTTTTCGGGGTTTTTAATACTAAAACGTCAATCTTAGCATTTATTTATTTCCATTGTTTTAAAAGCATGAACCTCCAGCTTTGTTTTGAAAATATTGAAAGCGTATGACGTCACATCTAGGTGGCAGCATGCAGTGACAGAAATACAAGTTTGAAAAGTGTATACAATTTTCTTCTTTAAATAAAAATTCAAAAAAGGCCTTTTTTAATTTTACTCATATTATTAGTGACTTTGGAGTGAATAGTTTCATATTAAAAAATAAAAAAAAAGAGTGAATGATTCTATTATTAATTAATTTAAATGTCTAAAATAAACCTTTAAGCCATAAAATTACTGAAAAACGGTTTTATTATCAGATTGCATAAAGACTCAGGGACATTTAAAAAATGAATATAACTCTGCAACTATAATTAGAAACGAGAAAAAGTTTGTCTAATTCTGCAAATAATTCTGAAAAAATACGTGTGATTACCAATTAGATCTTAAGATTTCTTTTCAAAGATATAACTCCATAATTTTGACAAAATTTAGTCAGGAAAACGTTAGCAGATGATATTCACTCATATATAATCGAATTTATTTTTATCCAGAGTAAAGTAAAAATAATTGGCAGGCAGGAGGTTATCGGAGAAAATATGCCAAATAAAACCCTGCGATTAAGAAAAAATCTTGATTTTCACCAATATATCGACTTGCTGTCCTGGATAAATTCATATACGTAAGTGTATCACGCGATAACTGTCGATTCTTGCCTACGACAACCGAGTTTTCCGATTGTTTGTAACTAGCTCTGTTTCGTGCTATTCAAGATTTTCCGATAAACAATTCTTCATTCTATATCTATCTATACATGTATTCATGATTACGGTTAAATTGCCGTGTACGAGGGGGAAATGTTTATTTTGATTACTGTTTCCAGAGAAATGATAAGAATCTCAGAGAACTAAATTTAATGGAGTAAATCGCTCAGTTCTTGTCATATAAGGCCATCAAAATAATATAATTGAGAGAAAGTAGTTTTAAACATTTAGAGCAAAATGCAATGTTAAATGAAAATGGTATTCAATGGCGTCACGAATTAGGGACACCATGTATTTCTTTTCTGTCTTCTTTCTTTGAAACTAGTATAAAAACACGAGCGCTACACGCGCGATTATTATTCTTGTTACCTCACACAATTTTTAAACTAAAATATAAAATTTATATTAAGTCAAAATTGTTGTATCTTATAGCTGCTATTATCTAAAATAATAAAAAAGGAAAACAAAAACACTATTTCTATAATTGATGAAAAATGAAATCTTAACTTGAAATTTAAATTATTCAAAATTGTTAATTTTATTTGTAAAGTGTAATGATTTTGGTTTAAAGTAACTTATTTTCAGTGAAAAACGCTAAGATAACATATTATCATTATATTGT
>CAKNWU010085163.1:0-19459 GCA_932072015.1 Andricus quercustozae | reverse complement strand
GTTTTATTAATTCAGTTTGCATTCAAGCGAGAAAATGAGAAAAAGGGAAAGTTTCTTGAAAGCAGGGGAATAAAGAGAAATTAAAAAAAAAAGTTATATAGAGGGGAATAGGGAAAAAAGTGTGAAGTCTATATTGAGATGATTTACTTGTAAAATAAAATCACTAGTTTTCATGTTTTCAAGTATTTAAAAAAATTATTATTCACATTTATATTTTCCAGGCGTGATGACACACTCTCCGTTAACCCCCCATCACCCACTTCCTACGTCCCTTTAAAGATATCAGGTATTACAACCATTTTTAAATAAGCCAAAGGAAATTTTAAGTAGTAAAAGACCATTTAAGCCAGACAGTTATTTTCACGTCGATGATGGAGGGATCTTCTAATAATATAAAGTGGTATTTTGTTTTTTTGCGAAACAAGCCCACATTCGAAAGATACTCCATCTCTCCTACATGTTATACCATTAATAATAGTCTCTTTAGTATAATTTTTCTTCGGTTTCACTTTGACCATAAATAAGCAATCCATACACAAAAAAGTTACTCTTTTTCGCCTTCTTCGTTAATTAAAAAAAAAAATGAAAAGGATCCTTTCTTTGGCGAATGCCCCATAAAACTAGACGTGATAAGAAAGCTATATTTTCTTTTTTCTGCTCAACCAAGGAAAATGTAAGCGCGAAACTCTCGAGAAAATGTTGACACGTGCAAAAGGGTGGCTGTCTGAATACAATAAGAAGCCTCATCGTATACTTGCGTGTCCTTGGCAACGCGTGGCCCTTTGAAAAGGAGTACGAAAAGAAAAGTTCGATAGATGGTCGAAATTTCGTTCCTCATGTTGCCACCACCCCGATCTGGCATGTGAGCCATGGCAAATTTTATACAGCTGACTGAATCCACATTTTTCACTACATCAGCGCGTACCACTTCTTCGGCTCATTCTACAGTGAACAGTGGATCCGGATTTTTCTCTGATGATATTTTTATGCGGTTTTCTTTCTAACCATCACTATAAAAAGTGAAACGTGAAAAATCCTGCAAAAATATATCATTTGTGCAGCCGTTCTTACTGAAAAATGAACTAGCAAAAGATCCTTAAATGACAACCTTTAGTCCTTCAACGAATGCACTCTTCCTTGATAAGAATCTTAAAAAGGATCAAGGAAATCCCGTCCTAGATGAGACATTCTCTTTCAAACTTTTAGGTGTACAAAACTCTTTGTTAGAAATATTATTTTCGTTTAGGTACAAAGAGGATTTTTATTTGTGTTCTTTTATCATTATTATTATTATTATGCTTGGGATAAAATCTAATTGCGAATACTGAAAAGATTTAGTTATTCAGGTACTGTGTTTGGTTGTATACCTTTATTCTTCTTTACTAATATTGTCTTCTATTAAGAGCAAATAGAGTTTTTCAGCTTCGGGCTTTCTGGAGGATTTAAAATACAATTTAGATTTTGCGAAGATGGAAAACTGATTTTCCCTGATGAACTTTTCTTATATTTTACTGAAAATGTCTTAAAATAGTTTGGAATAATCTGATTTTCAAATTTGATTCGAATATCTCAGCGTTCAGTTTCAAATAATGTCCTAATTGATTTGGATCATCATTTCATTATATCCTGTATTTTATCAAAAAGATCACCAAAACTGATCATTTAAAGTTTCCAAACATGACTACTTTTAAAAAATGTATTGAAACCCAATCAATAAGAGATAATCAATTATTTCAGTTTTCTTCAAACGCCATTATATTTCTAAATCCAAATATTATATAATTAAAATTTTTTTGAAATCCGACGTTTTTATAATTTCAGTAATTAAAAAAGAACTTAATTTTCCACAACGTTAATAGATTAACTTGGTAACTCTTAAAGTTTTGAAATTTTTATTTACATATATTTTTCGATTTTAAAACATCTCCCAGAACTTAAGAACATAAAAAGCATTTTTCCAGACTCTGGAATTTGACTCCATTTTGTTCACATGTGTTCCTTAAAAACTAGTCGCTATCCAGTTTAATCCCTTTTTGTAAAAATAATTAGCTTTTGAATTTTTGATTGGAATATTTTCTATAAAGCAAATCAATTTCTCACGAAATCTAGAGATCGTCTTTTTGAAAATTTTAGAATCCACTATAAGTATAAAATTTCAGAAACCCTTTACTCATATTGATTTGAAATGCTTTGAAGATGACTTTTTAGAAAATACTCAATTTTTTATTTTAATTCTAAGAGCGTAATCTGTTTTAAATTGAATGCAAGGAAACGAAATTGGGAACTTTATTATAGTATAAATATTTGAAGTAGTTAAAAATTTGAGTGTACCCTTCCTATCCCTTTCCAGTTGATAGAAATAATTGTTTGCAATTGTCAGACGTTTTTCTGTATGAAAATAGTAAAAAAATAGGATATTTAGGACTAAATGAACAAATTGTTAAACAATCTTCTGGTAAAAAGAAAAAGATGTTTTATAATACTTTATTACTTGTAAAATTTAAATTTAAATTAGCAGCTAATGCATTCCGTTCGCAACATGAATTTGGTTCGCACAGGTTCTTTTTTTTATTCCCGTTTCTTTAAAATTTATTTGCTTTAATATTTAAAGGTTAGAAGTACATAAGTGTTAAAGGAAAATAATAATGCTCAATTTTTTTTCTTTAAGAATCTTTTTCAATTAATACGTTTTTCATTTTTTTTATGACTTAAAATACTTGGAATAAAAAAAACTTTCACCTTTTCACTTCTGATATTAGTTTCAGTGAAAAAAATTAAATAGTTACAATATTTCATAATTACAATTGTTAGTTTCAAGCAGGAGTGAAGTATTTAACGTTCTTAGATTATTATATAAAAAATTCGGAATTATTTTAAATATTATCAAAGTTGTATGATTTTCCCTTTTTTGAACCTGTCAAAACTGTAAATTTAAAGATTTCACAACCGGTTGATCAGCTTGTAGCTTAAAACTTTCCACATTAAATTATTGCAAACAAGAACCGTTTAAAATTATTAAAAATGGGATAATCTCATATCAAAACATTCAAAATAGTTTGTTTTTATATTTAAATCTTTCAAAATTCTACCATGTAAAAATAATTATATTTTATAGTTTGAAAAATGTAACAATGCTTAGTTCAATAATTCATTTTAACCTGGAATGTCCACAATTATTTGAATAAACGTTTAAAATTAAACCATTTTAAATAACAAACTGTAAATAATTGAAAAAATCCTAATTCAAAACCTTCGATTTTGAACAACCTATAAATGAGATATACTTAAAATTTTACCTAGAAAAATGGAGAAATTTTCATTCTTAAGCTTACTAATTTTAATAATTTGAATATACTGTATTCCTGAAATTCTCTGAATTCTTTGAATTACCCAAATGTTCGGAAATCCCTGAAATTTTCTGAATTCCTTGAATATTCTGAAATATTTAATTTCTCTGAATTCCTTGAATTCATTGAATATTCTGAATTCTTTGGGATACTTGAGTCTTTAAATATGCATAATTCCTTCAATATTTAGAATTCTCTGAATTCCTTGAATTCTATGAAATACTTGAATATTCTAAATTTCTTGAATATTCTGTATTCCCTTAATTCATCTGAATTCCTGTAATTCATCTGAATTTCTTAAATTCATCTGAATTTCTTAAATATTCGAAATTCTCTGAATTCATAGAACGTCTTGAATTCTGCAATATCCCTGAATTCCTTTATTTTGAAGTCCTTGGAATGTAGAGAATTCTCAAAATTCAGGAAATTTCACGAATTCAGAGATTTACACAAATGCAAGGAATCCAAATGAGTGAGGGAATTCAAGGACTTCAAAATAATGCAAGGAGTTCAGGGAATCTATACGAATTCGAGAAATTCGACGATTGGGAGAATTTAGAGGAATACAGAAGATTTCAAAGAAGTTAAAAGAATTCAAAAGGATTTGAAGAAGTTTGAAAGAATTCCAAGCAATTGAGAAGAATAAAAAATAATTCAAAGGAATGAAACATTCTTTTTATAACACGCGCATCGAAAGTTCGACTTTCGTTGAATCTTGAGCGAAGCAAAAGTGGCAGATTTCTGCCGAGTATCAGCTGGCAAGGCGAAAGTAATACATGGGACGACTAAATAAAAGTGGTGGGATTATGCGCGCGCATGTCTCGTGTGTCTCTACTAACTGCACTAAAAGCAGCATCGCACATAACCTCGTAGTTTCCATTATTCTCACGTGTCATCCAGGTCCAGTGTTATCGTTGTGAAATCTAGTGTCACGTCGAAATTTCAGAAAATTCGTTCGCTCCAGATCCCTCTTTTAATTCTGGTAGTGTCATTTTTTATCTCGTTATCACTCAGCAGGCAGCAAAAGCTGAACTTCCCATGCGCTTGTTATGAAAAATATCGTACAGCCGCCCGAGCGAAGCGCATTTGGCGTAAAGTTGGAATATTCGATTTTTACATAGAATTTTCGATGGATAAAACCATAACCGTTGGTCAAGAAATGCTGATTAACGGACTCGTTCTTTCCTTCAGGAGACAAGAAAAGTATGCCAAAGCTCGATTTGATCCGTTCATTTTTTCGAGAGTTATCTTGTTTTCAGACGGACGGACAGACTGAAAGACGCCAAAACTTGATTCTCGGCCTCAAGGGGCTTTAAAACGTGGAGATCCGTTGAAAAACTGAGGTGTGCAATTTCCGACAATTCTAATACTTTCTCAATCATAAATAATGAGAATGTAAATAGTTTCTTTTGACAAAACCGAGAATAACACTTAAAAATTTAGTATGAAACAGATTGTTAGAAAGGATGGCAAGTAATTTCTGTGACAGTCATGTAAAGAGAAAGGTCATCTGGCGTCCGGCCAATCTTATTTCAAGTTTTATTTCAAATTTACACAGCATGGAATAAGAGCAGCAGTATCCTGAGCTTTTACCAGTTTTCTTATGCTTTTTGCTGCTATTGTCGTTACCTTTTTCCGGGCAAGAAGTCCTTCGTCTTCCTGTATGTCGTTTCCGGCGACGCTGGATGTTATCGGTGTAACGTCCACATCCTGTGCCATGATCATGCGACAACAAGTTATAGGTATTCTCTGTCGAATCTCTTCGTTCAATTGCGACCAGGAAATATTTATCGATCTTTTCTGGAGATCCGATACTTCCCGGAAAATTCTTGTCTCGTGTTTCATATTTTTTCCCAACTCGAGTAATTATTTTAGTTTTTATTATTTTTTTCCATGCGGGGTCAAATGATACAGTAAATTTTCTCTTAAAGTATGTGGTTTCTGTTGCTGTTCTTTTCAGAAATAACAGAAACAACAAATATTAAATATTACAAAAACAAAACAAAATTGAATAAAGTAAAAATAAAAATGATTGCAATTTCAACACCTGGATTCTTTTATTCTATGATAAGACCATCCATAATTACGTCACACAATTTTTACCCCTCCATCACCCCATGTAAGAAGTCTTAACAAAGTAGTTTGGACCCCCACTCCCCCCCTATCGTCTATGTTATGTAATTTTTCTAAATATTTTCAGCCGTGTCTCGTTAAATACAACTTAGTTACTTACTGTTGTTGATAATAAAGTCACAACATTGTACTAATGTGTCGAAATAGTCTGCAATGACAGGTCAAAATCAATAAAAATTCATCAAAGTATAATTTAAAATTTCTCGATACGTTTCGGCTGCTATGTCAGCCTTCATCATTCAAAACTTTGATGAATTTTTATTGATTTTGACCTGTCATTGGAGACTATTTCGACACTTAGTTACTTACTAGATCCTACCCAAGACACCCGATATGCCAACTAACTAGAAGCTATTAAAATCCAAAGCAATAAAATTAAAACAGTAATATCTTTTAAAAATCACTTAAGATTATACTTGTAACAAGAATTTAGAAAATCTTGACCTTTTACTAAAGGTTTTAGATATTTTATCTTCCTGTTTAATCTGTCACCAAATGTAGAAAAGTAGATCAGCAAATCTAAGGGTGTATTTTTTAAATAGTTTCAAGCCCAATAAACCTAACAAATATTGAATGATTGCAGTAGTAATTTCAAAAATTATGAACAAATATTTAAAATCTTTGGAAATACCTTAAAATATTTTCAAATCTTTTCAAATCCTTGAAATGCTTAAACTCTCTCAATTCTTGTGAATTAATTCTATGACATCTCATTAAAATCTTATAAAATCCCTCAAAATGTAGTCAAGTTACTACAATAAATCTGATGATATTCCTTCAAATTTCTTGAAATGTTGTTTATTTTGTTGAAACTTTCTTTGGAATCTTTTAAGAAACCCTAAAGTATTTCGATTCCTTTGAAATGTTTAGAAATCCCTTGAAACTTTTTAAAACTCTTGAAAATTTAATTAAATATTATAAAATCTCTTGAAATTCCGTGAAATATTTAAAGTCCTATAAATTTCTTTGAGATCTTTGGAAATTTATTAAAATAATTCACTGAACGCTTCTAAAAATCCCTTTAAATCGCTGAAATTCTTGGAAATCTTGTAAAATACGTTAAAAGCCTTTAACAACTCCTTGAAAACATGATATTTCTTAAGTGAAACTTCTTATGGCGTACTATGAGTTTAAAATACACTCAACTCCCGAGTTAAGGACCCTCACTATATGCAACTCCTAGAAGTGCTGGCCTCGTGTGGCCTCGGAATGTGGTGATTTGCGGAACAAGGGAGGCGGTTCTCACACTAACACTAATAGGAAATGGTTCACATTGCCACTGACATTTTACTTTTGGATGCCTCCGAGATAAGCTGAAGGCCAAGGCAAGCAATCCCCGAAACCGTACTTAACTCGGGAGTTGAGTGTACTTTCAGATGCAGAGCGAAATGGATCTTGAGTTTGGTTGTTTAAGATGTAAAATGTATGATATAAGATGTCATGTCACACTCACTTCCCCCGGCTGGTCCAAGCAGGCAGCAATTTTGAAGTATTCATGGAATTCAAGGAATTCGTAGAATTCAAAGAAATCCTGAAATTCAAGGAATTCATGGAATTCGTGGAATTCAAGGAATTCGTGGAATTAGTTAAATTCAAGGAATTCATGGAATTCACGGAATTCGTGGAATTCACGGATGTCGTGGAATTCATAGAATTCCTTTGAATCATTGAAATCCATAAATTCCGTTAATTCCTCATTTTAACAGTAAATTCCACTTAAACATTCTTTTGAAGTGAAACTTCTTATGGCGCACCACGAGTAAAAATACTTTCAGATGGAGAGCGACATTCTTGTACTTGGTGATGTAAGATGTAAAATGTGAGATGTCATGTCAAACTCAATTCGACAATCTTCGCGGCGGCTGCGGCCCCGCGCGACGCGTTGATGATTGCCGAAGTTACAGTGGAGTTAACAGTGCGATCAAGCCGCATGGGAATAAGGGAGGGGGAATTGATCTACAGAACATAACACAAACGTAAGTGCCGAAATGAATATTAAGGAAATAAGATAGGCAAGGTTTTTTAAATTCCTAAAACTGATTAAATTCTTTGGAAATTCCTTAACATTTCTTGAATTCACTGAAATCTTTCGAAACCAATTGAATTTTTTTAAAGCATTCCTTGGAATCTTTTAAAATATTCTAAAGTCTTATAAATTCTCTTGAATCTCTCAAATTTTTTAAAATCTTTAGGAATACCTTCAAATATAAAAATCTCTTCAAATCTCTAAAATCCTTTAAAATTCCTGAACACTTGTGAATAAATTCTTTGAAATTTCATTAAAATATTATGAAATCCCTTGAAGCCCTGAAAATTTTTGAAGTTCTATATAATTATTTGATATCCTCATACATTAATTAAAATACGTTATTAAGAGTAATTAAAATCCTTTAAATTTACTGAAATCATTTGAAATCTTATAAAATACCGTGAAATCCGTTCAAATTTCTCAGAAATCCTTTGAAATATTTATAAATCTTGGACATCTTCTGAAATCGCTTGGAATATTTTTAAATAAAATTGTTTTTATGGATATTTTTTACAGAGTCATATGGGAAAAAATAAAAATATTAATTTACATTTACCGATATGTAGTACCTATTTATAACAATTTTAGCTATATATGGCCGCTTTGCATTTGTTAAATCTTTGAACGATTTAGCGCCATGCCCTAATTTATACATAATTAATTAATGAAAACAGTCAATATTGAAGTTTTAATAAAAATCATGATTTCGGGCGGATTTGGGCTGCTTTGGTGGTGATTTGGGCGGATTTGGAGCGGTTTAAGAGACGAGATGAGACTCTCTTGTCCTGCTTGTCATAACCTCTTTATGCAGCTAACAGAAAAGCTTTGTTCCCAAAATATGAGTCGATTCGAGTGCAATTTTTGAAAAAAAATAAATACAGTAAACTTTTGTTTTATTTTAAAGATGGCTTATTTTAAAGTTCACTTAGCTTCAGTTCCCTGCACGCACATATTTTAAGTTGCGCAGATCGTCATCACCAACCACGTTCCCTGTACACTCTCCTCCGCGTCAGTGGCTGACCAATCGGAAAAAAAGAGGCCCGAAGAGCGCCTTTGTTGGTTTTAATTTGAGTATTTTTTTACGACGTCATGGGAATACGTCACACGACGTTTTCGAGAAAATATGCTAAATGTAAAAGTAAGTCACATCGATTTGATCAGAACCGGACAATCTCATCTCAAATTTCGTATAGTTGATTGTATTTCGCGAAACACTTGAAACACTTGAAAAATATCACTATCGAGACCTTTATAACGTACCTTTACGTTTCGGAGATTTTCTCCAAAAAGTCGTTTGCGGTTTGACATGTTGCAAAACTCACTATTCCGCGAAATATTTGCGTCGTTTTTTGATTCTATAATATAGATTTGTAGTTGGCAAATTGTCGTACGCCAACAAAAACACTGGAAAGACACTCGAAAAACACTGATGCATGCATGCATGCATACTAACGCACCGCGACTTTTTCAATTGCGCAATAAACCAGATGCGCAATAAGCCGGATATCCACTCACGTGAACCGTTTCCATAATATTGCGCAATATACTCGACTGAGTACTCGCACACGGCGACCCTTCCAAGGCGAGAGTCGCAACCGTCTCTCACCCCTTGAGCTCAGAACCTGCGTGGGCGAGCAGTTCTAGAAATGTCGGGTGTATTTATTTGTATTATTATTGATAGTATTTATTCTTGATTTCAAATCACCCGCGCTTTTCGATTAAAAAAGTTGCGTGCAGGCGGCGCCTCGATGCAAGAACGGGACAGCCAATGAACGACGTTGATAAAAATAAACTGCTGAATCGCGGTAGAGGTGGGGGCCCCTCCAGCTTTAAAATAATTATTCGGGTACGTTTCAAGGACCTTAAAATAAAAGGAAGTTTACTGTATTTAAAGGAAAGTTGCAATGGTGATAACTCATAAAAGAAAAACTGACATTCGCGGTTAGTCTGTCAAATCTGTTTCATAAAGAAACTCTAGTCTCAGATCAGCTCGTCTGCAATTAGTTATGTTTATAAATTTTATTGGACCCAGGCACGATTTACGCGTTTTGTCAGCTCAATTTTAGTTCACAAAGTAGCCGTTTACACAAAAGCAGGAGCGACAAAGAATGCGCACGCACGCAATAAAATATTAAATCCATAATACTCCTAGGGGTATTATGAGCTCATAATCCTAATTCGCACATGCGCATTCGCTGTCGCCCGTGCGCGATTGTGACCGCGTCAACTTAACCACAAATGTGAAAGGTGGTACACTTGTAAATAAAGTATCCTGTGAACCAAGGAGGCAAACGTCTTTTTACCCTCGCGCGTTTGGGTCTGTATACAATATACTGTTATTTTTGAAGTTGTTTTTTTCAGTATATTCAAAGACAAAATTGTCATTTATATTGACACTGACAAGTTGCAGAAAGCTTCTAAAAGTTTTGTTAACATTTTTTTTTTATTTTGCAGAACAAACCCACATTTTTCAACAGCACGTTTTGTTTATAAACCCCTTCCCAAAGTAATAAGACCAGACAATATTATTTGGTGAACCTTTTTCAGGGTATGAATAAGTATAAATAATAATTCTCATTCAGTCAGAAGACCTTAAGTAATAATCTTTTATGTATACAAAAAAAAAAGAAAATTAATCCTCTATTAACAAAGAAATAATAAATAGTGAAGGTTTTCCATCTAACCCCAATACATGTCTCGCACGCCCCATAGATTAGATATGTACACAATTTATAATTTTTATATTTTTATCACAATTACTATTTTTGAAACACTTCGTTTTTCATGAAATTGATACATCAACGTTCACAGCGTATATAAAACCATTTACATTAAAAAAAGCTTCTATAGATTGCAAATATTTCACTGAAAATTATAAATATCCTCACCTCGCCCCGGTCTCCTCTAACTTTTTCACATAGGCAGTAATTAGTAAACCTCTATTGAAATAAGAAAATGTTATTCCATATTGTGGACGCAAAAATGATTCCTCTTTAAATTTCGTTTTTAAATTGTAAAAAATAAAAAATCGTTTAAAAAACTTACATCATGCATTAGCATAATTTTATCTCTAGTATCATGTTGGTACATTTTCCTTACATTTCTTAAAAAGTTGATGTAACTTTAATATAGTTCTAGAAAGACTTTAACCATTTGATTGAAAAAAAAGACGGGAGCTGTAGGGGGAGTTCTGAGAGATAAAACAAGAAACTTCTTTAGGCTCTTTTATCATGAATTCGGCAAGCTGATACTTCAAGTGGAACTGAATTTCACCACAAAGTAGAGAAACACTTTGGTACAGCCGGAAAAGCTGCATTAGGGTGTTTACTTCCCTCGAGTATAAGAAGTCGAGACAAACTTTCAGAAAGCATTAATGCGATGTGACGGCTCGCAGAACAAAGCAGCCCATGAAGAGGCCTCGCTACCCAGGACTAATTGTTTTATGCCAAAGTTTAGAAGACTCCATTGATGTTACCAGGTTTTTTAACTCTTGGGAAAAATGTAAGGACGGCAATTTGCGGCGAACATTATTCAATTTTGTGCGGGATAATAAAGAATAGGTTACGAAGATCGTGTGTAGTTCAACCGATATTACAAAAGCAAACACGATCCGCGGAAGGAATTAGAGTCGGAATTCATATTTATTTCTACGAAATAACATTTACTAAAGAAGGGTTTACTTATAACTAGAGACCGGAACTTTTTGCAAGTTGCATAGTCGCAAAATCGCCGAATAAAATTCGAATTTTCATTACAAAACAGGATAATAATATATTTATTTAATTTTCAAGAAAATTTATTATCTTTTACTTTGTTTTATAATATAATCGATTAAAAGATGAGCAATAATGCCCATTTTGTTGCAATTTTAATTTCCCGCAGTATATTCTAGGTCTTTCTAGAAAGTATCCGACCTTGTGCTTTAACTTTGTACCTAGCTGTGCTATTGTCAAAAATAGATATTTATCATTTGGGAGAAACCTCTGTGAGGCCCCCTACTAAGTGACACAAACCTGCGAATGTTTACCCTGTATCTACATGGACGCGGTTTTAGCTGGTCTCGGCGTCAAACGCAATACTAGGTCTCTTTCTCTATGCCCGTGTGCGGAGTTGCGTGAACATCTAACCACGTACACGTCGCATTTGAGAATGACGGAAAGCACCGAACAAAGAGTATGTATTAAATTCAGCCGAAAACTTGGCCATTCATGTTCGGAAACCAACGTTCTGATTCGGAAAGTATATGGTGATGACTCTATGAGTGATACTCAAATTAAAGAATAGTTTAGGCGATTCAAAAGTACTCGTACTTCAGTGGAAAGTGCCCCACGCTCTGGCAGGCCCGCAACGACCAAAACATCTAAAAATGTTACAAACACAACAGTGAGAAAAACACAGGAACACCTATGGATTCTGAAAACTATTGTTTGGGAAATTTTGAGCCAAGGTTTGGTCGCCCACGATAATTCGGAATCAATCAGAAACAACTCGAAAATCTTCAAAAGGGTAATTACTGGGGATGATTCATAGCTTTATGGCTGTAACTCTGAGACAAAGGCCCAATCTTCACAGTGGAAGACACTTGGATCCCTGAGAGCGAAAAAAAGCGCGCAAGAGTCGGAGCAGCATCAAGGCAAATGCTCACTGTTTTCTTCGATCAGGAAGCGCTTTAAAATGTCGGACGGTAAACAAAAGGTATTACCAAGAAGTTCTGAGGCGATTACGTGAAGTAGTAAGAAGGAAACGCCCTGATTTGTGGAAAAGCGGTGACTTGTTACTTCACCACGCCGACGCATCTGCCCATTCAGCGCAGTTTATTCAGCAATTTCTGGTGAAACACGGCCTTATACTACTTCGACAGACCTCATAAAAAATTGAAGTATCCTCTAAAGGAAAAAGATTTCATGACGTAGAGGAAATAAAACATAATGCAACGAAGCAGCTGTTAGCTATTCCGAAGGGTGACTTTAATGAGTGCTTCCAAAAGTGGAAGGATCGCTGGAAGAAAGTTGTGGCTTCCAAAGGGGAGTATACTTTGAAGGGGATATCATCGCCATTGGCCAGAATTAACTATTACTTCCGGTACACTACAAGATCGGATACTTTCGGACAGACCTCGTATGTATAGGTTGACTTGGCCACAGAGAGCGCTACTATTTTGTACTTCGGAATATGGAACCAGACCATGCTGGTCGCCAATAGCTGTCTGAAAAATCTTTTTTTGCTGTAAAGGTCTTGTATGCTTTGATTGAAAAATGTTAGAAATCTAAATTCTTTTTTATTTTGGTACCTCTGATCCATGGTATCATTCAGTGAATGCGACTCCCCTTTTTGTTGAGTGTGAAATATACAAATAATAATCATTGACAGGCCATCTATTTTGAAGACGATTTGGGCTTTTTTTTTTGTTTGGAAAATTTGACATTAAGCGTAATAAAATTGATAAATTAATGCGTGTGTCTCTAAGGGTAATATAACACAAATTTTCAAACTATAGCACTTACTTCAAAGACCTTTTCTTTCTACAGTTTTTATAGATTATCAATGAAAAATAGTACCTAGGAAAATAAAATAATTTAGTATAGGCCAAACCTATAGTATATGGAATACTTGTCACGTTATAGGTCCTGTTTTTAGCGCACAATATCGCATTATTTTTAATTTATTGCATAAGTTTTGCCTAATTTATACCTTTTCATCACATAATTCCAATATTTTCATCGACATAAAGTATGGACCGTACTTATCACATTTCACCGTAATATTAAAAAATGTTAATCTAAAAAAATGTCTACTTAAGCTTGTCATTTTTTCATCACTGTTGCGCGATTTACATTTTTATTGCAGTTTATTCAGGGTATTTTTCATCTATTATGACAGTTGAAAAAAATCATTGAAGCTTGTAGTATTTTTATCCAAATGTATTAAAACTTGGTTAATCTCGACCTTTTCACTTTTCCGAAGGATCTTATGTGTGTTACAAATGGTTAACGTTAGATAACATTTGCAAATAAAAGTCTTATATCAATACTATAAAAAAGCGGATAATGCAGCACCGACAGTCATTTTAATGATAAAATTTCCAAATGTTGAATATCATATATTCATAGCTTCGGATGCTAATCACTCCCAAAATATAACCTCTCACTTTTTTGAAAAGTGCACATTAATATAGATATCTGATTTTACTGAAAGTGTGCGTTCAGTTGTTAGAAAATTATTCTTAATTTGCAAACAGATGATATAATTAGTGCGCGTCGCATTACCCAACAGCTAGAGTAAGTTGACGCACCTGGAATTTTTTGGAAGACTTAATAATTAAGTATTTTAATTGACATAGATTTCATTTTTCCTATGAATTATTGATTATACCGCTTTTTTCATTTTATTGTGTTCAACAACTTTTCAGGTTTTTGATTAATTATTCTCACATGACCTGAAACGAAATTTTAAAAATTCTATTTCTTTAAAAAAAGTAAATTTCTACTGGCCACAAGAATGATTTATGCTGGATAGAACTTTAAAAAGTAAATAAAAAGGAATACGTTTATAGAAAGTTATACCTACGTCAACAAAACTATTTTTGTAGCCAGACGAATTTTTCTTAAGAAATAAATTTTTCCAATTTTTCTCGACAAATTTACCATATAGAATTTATTTTTTTAAATGTACAGTTTATACGATTTCACTTTAAAATTTTCAGAATTTACGAGTTGTTTAAATCTGAATCATTCTATTTGTAGATTGTTGATTCATAACACTTCACTTTTAAACAGTGCATGCAACGAAAGAATTTTAAAAAGAATAAACTAAAGTTTTGAAGGTGAAGATTTTGAACATATTACAGATAATTTAAAACTATTAATTTTAATTTAATTTTAATTTTGTATATAGTTTTCATTATCACGTAAATTGAGATTGTTTTTATTTTCAACTATATTCACCTAAAATATTATTTCTGATTAATACAATTCCTACACATTTAGTATTATAAGAAATCCGAAAATTGTATACGTGCATCGAGTACGAAAGTTGAATAGGTTGAAGGTGTCTCTGAGAGTACAAGTTGTCTTTAACCTTTCACCCAGTTTTGGGGTTCATCGGGAAATGCTCTCCAGTCTCTTCAGGGTAAAAATTCGTTGAAAATCTTTAGAAAATATCTGGCGCGTGCGTTTGTACGAGGGATCATTCCACTTTCGTCCTTGTTGCTCTTTTGAGATGACATGAAGTCTAGACCAGCTTGCTTCCTTTTTCTTTGCTTTTCAGGACATGATCGATCGCTCTCCTTTCCGTCGGAGCAGTCCTAAATTCACGATATTTCGTCCAGCCGAGTCATCCCACGGATTTAACGTACTTACATCTATCGCTTTCTCGATCTATTACTATTCTTCGAAAATCCTCCTATCAATATTACAAGTGTTGCATTAACTCACTAGGAATATTTATTGCAGATGAATCTACATTTTATAACATGATTTTTATTCCTAGAGATTGAAAACAATCTCATTCAGGTCAAAACAGATTTTTTTTCTAAATTTGAACAAAAATCATAGGGTCTTAATTTGGATTTTTATTTTCACAGCTTCCCAATTGGACTTAATCTCGCGAAATCCTGATTTTCACTTTTTAGGTTATCGTTTATTGGACTGGATTTTCCACCTTCCTAATTTAAACTTTCAATTCCAATGTGATCTAGTCGAACCTACTCTCGCGGAGTTTTTCTTTTCACTTCTCAGTTCGCCGTGCCCCAATCGGACTAGATATCTTAGAGTCCCAATTTGAACTTTTAATTTCGCAGTGTCCTATTTGGAATTAATATCGTAGAGTCTTAATTTATACTTTTAATTCCACCGTGTCCCAATCGGACTTCTCTTCCGAAAGTCCTAATTTAGCTTTGTTAACAGTGTCCCCGGTGGACTTTATTCCAGAAGTCATAATTTGGAATGTTAATTTCACATTGTCCTAGATGGACTTTATTTTACAGAGTCGTAATTTGATCTTTTAATTCCACAACGTCACAGCGTCCCACTTGAACCTACTATCTCGGAGTTTTTATTTTTACTTGCCAGTTCGCCGTATCCCAATCGGGCTGGTTTTTGAGCCTTCCTAATTTAAAATTTGAACTTCAGAGTGTCCTAGTTAAACCTGATTTCACGGAGTCCTTCTTTTTACTTGTTCATTCGCTTTGTCCCAATTGGGCTGGGTTTCTCAGAGTTTTAATTTAAACTTTTAATTTAACAATGTCCCAGCTCGACTTCATTTCACAGATTTCTCATTTTGTCTTCAAGTTCACAGTGTCCCAATTAAACTTTATTTTCAAAAGTCCTAATTTGGACTTTTAATTTCGAAGTTTCCCAGTTGAACCTAATTCCACGGAGTTAGTATTGTCACTTTTTAGTTCACCGTGTCCCAACAGGACTAGATTTTTCAAGTATCAAATTAAACTTTTAATTTCAGTGTCCCAGATGGAATGTCTTTCACAGAGTCCTGATTTGGTCTTTAAATTTCAAAGTGTCCTTAATAAACTTTATTTTCAAGAGTCCTCATTTAATCTTTTAATTTTATAGTGTCCCAGTTGAACCTAATCTAGCGGATTCCTTATTTTTAATTTTCAGTTCACCGTGTCGCAATAGGGTCCTTGAATGATTTACAAAAAATTCATTTTTCAAGCATAAATTACCTACTCTTTACACTGGTAAAAAAGTGCTTTAAATACTTGATTTCGGAGGAAATTAAAAAATAAATTAGTAATATTTTTAATATTGCGATGACCTTAAGTTGTTGAATCGCTTCTACCAAAATGGGACGAAAAGCGAAGGATGATTTTAATAGCTTCATTGGCTAACTTCCGAATTTACAATAAAAAATTTTGGCACAGTTGTCACATTTCTTGGCACAACGCTTCTACTAAGTAGTGAATGTATTTGTATATTTAAAAATGTACAAATTTTACAATGAAAAAAATATATGCTTTATAACGATTCGTTTCCTTATAATCAAAATGGTTATCTATTTTTATATTTTAAGTGAAAATTTGAACAACAAGTCAAGTTTTTTTGCAAAGAACCTATTCTACACGATTTACCAGAATCCTAATTTCAACTTTTAATTTCACAGTGTCCCAGGTGTTCCAATTGAAATTAACATACCAGAGTCCTAATTCTTACCTTTAACATTACTGTGTCTCCATTGGAATTAATATAGCAGAGTCCTAATTTTTAGTTTCAATTTTACCGTATCCCAATTGGACTTTATTTCCCAGAGTCCTAATTTTGACTTTTAATTTCACAGTGTCCCAATTGGACATGAACAAAAGATGTTATTCATAATTTTAGCGGAATTATTCTTCAGCGGTTAAATAGAAAAGACTTATAAATTTCACAATATTTTCATAAAAATGCTACAGACATGATAATAGTCGTAATGAATTTGTTAATTTAAATTTAGCAAAAACCTTTTATTGTGTGAAGGATGTTTTATATCTATTATTTAAAGTATTTCATTAAATGAAAGGTATTTATTCAATTCGCCATTGTTTAAAGTTTCAAATTGTTTTATTTCTTTATTAAAAATTCTGTTAAAATGTATCAAAGCTGTAAAAAAAAACAAATTCTTAATGACGACCCGATTGTTAAAACACTATGTTTAGTAGTCTATGATAAATAGTATTTAATATTTAGCTCAAGGCGAAATATATGTAACATTTCACGTGATTTCATTTATAAGAATATGTATAGGATTGGTATTCATTTAATTTATGAAAGTGCATTTGTCCATTCTTTTATTTTTACAAATCCGGTCATAAATACGAATAAAGGGTTCCAAATGTCATTCAAAGATACATATTTGAATAAGGTTATAGCTGCAGACTAGAAATGCATGCAATATAAAAATATGTAAAGTATATCATGTCGATTCTGCATATTTTTCATATTTACTTTAATTCACGACTTTTATACACTTTGTACAGTGTACAATATACATATTCAGTGGCGCTGAGAACTTGAATAAAACTTTATGATCATTTTTCCAAGTGTTTTTTTCTCTTATATATACTCATAAGTATCTTTATAAGATTTAAAAAAAAATTTAAATACAATTTTACTTTAGTGTAAAAGGTCATTTTTTGTTGTTTTTTATGAAGAGAAAAACTTTTTTCCTTTATTTGTTCCTGTACATATTAACAAAATAATAAAAAGAGGATTTGAAGATCGCCTTACTTTTTATTTCCTCTTTTTTTTTATTTGACATCTTTGACATCCGAATTGTGTTTTTATATGTGTTTGGGCAAATTTTGTCGTCTATTTTCATTTACTTTCAGGTTGTTCATAATTCTAAACATTAAAACAAAATAGTAAAGTTATACATTTTTTTAAATGCTACAGGTTTATCTGTATTTCTCATGTGAAAATCTTTTCTCTTCTTCCCGGAAGGTTTTATATCTGGAGGAAAATTAATTCTATTTTTCAGGTTACGTGAACTAGTATGAAAATTGGATTCAAATTTCACGCCTCACTTTCCTGTTGAACCGTCGCGTCGGAAAAGGATCTTTACGTGCACATTTCGTATTCCATGACCACTTCATTCCTCACGTGACTCCTCTCTTTATTTTTTATTTCTCATGCATAATTTATACGTCGATCCGTTAGCGGGGTGTCATGCCGATACGAAATACGAAATCAGTATGGATTAGTTCGTTACTACTACACGAGGCTCGAGAGAACGGATAAGAACTCTAGGAGTTTTTCGGATCAAAAGATTCCGCGGAGAGTGTACCAAAAGATCCTCTCCGTGACTCGCATTTATGCGTATCTCCAAATGAATCTTCCCGGAACTCTTGTAAATCTGTTGGGGTGAATTACAAGAGTTTGAAATTTCATTCGCAGAGGCGAGACTCAATTACATCGTCCAACCAGTTCCGGCGAAAGGGGAATGTAGTAAAGCCGATTTAGTACTTTACCAGTTAAATAGGCTTCCAATTCGACTAATTCAGTTCCATGTACATGTATTAATGTTAGATATCACACAAGTAATAACATTTTAATTGGAAAATGATTTATGAGTTTCTTGAAATGGTATTCCATTTCAAGATAAAAATTAAGAAATAATTAAGAAACAAATTAAGGCAGTTGTCATGCAAAGAATCAGGTATCTGCAAAAAAAGGGTCATTGTTTACTTTGATGAGTTTTATTAATTTTGCAGTAAATGATTTAAATCATTTTTATTCTCAAAAAAAAGAAAAGATAAAAATGATCCAAATTTTTTTTTTAATCACTGATTCTTTTCATCATTTCTGTTTTCGACGGTATTGTATTCAGACTGACAATGTTATGCATACATTAAATTTAAAATTACTAAAAAATGTAGAATTACTATTGGTTTTTAAAAATACATAGAAATTTGAGGTTTATCCATTACTTCGTTTTCAGTCCTTTCTACTTTTTATCTCTATTCGTTTTTTTTTTCAAAAAGAAATTCCGTAACCACAATGGAAGAATTGATAAAATATTTAAAATTATTGGTTCCGTACAAGTCGATATCAAATTTCATAGCAAAATGCGATATATCTTCTAATTAATTTTCTAAATAATATTATTACACTTACATTAAAATTGCAATAAAAAAGTATAAATATTTTTCAGTGAAACACTGTTATGTTGATATTTAACAGTGGATTACTTGGAAACATTATAATACTAAACAACAAAATGTCCATCATTAATATTCAAATTATAATATGCGAAACAAATCTTCTGTCAATAATAAATTTAAAATGTTTAGAAAAACTTTTCTATTTTACCATGAGAATTTCATTTGCAAATATTTTCATGATCATATTCGTAATCAGCAATTTAAAATATTAATATAAGACGTTTCAAAATAACATTAATAGAATTAGTTATAAACGTGATATTTCCATATTTTTATTTTTTTGTGCGTTTTTAGGCA
>CAKNWU010085135.1:0-20066 GCA_932072015.1 Andricus quercustozae | reverse complement strand
TTTTGTGTGATTCATACGAGTGGATGGGTTAGTGACGACTGTGCACCATTTAATGACAGTGCTTTACCCCTGTCACTAACAGGTCCAAAAAGGCGTTTGGAACCTTTTAGTGACAGAGACACATGATAGGGTTAAAAATTGTTGATGTTTGTTTCTGATGAAGCAAATGAGTATAAAACGTATGTGCAATAACTATGTTTCAATAGTATTCGAATTAGAAGATTGTATACTTCAATGAAAATATGACTTGGGGCTATTTTTTACCAGAACATCATTAAAAATGCTCTTGAACTTCCGGCAGCACGAATTTGCCGCCATACGACTAAAGTGGGGTGCACGACCAATCATATCCAAGCGTCTGCTTTTTAATTTTTGCTTAACGGAAAATGGCCGTGTGGCCGGTCAGCAATGTATGTTTCTCAACAAAACCGACAACAGTGCGAAATCTTTCGATCGCAATTTTGTTCCTCCAGTCCAATAGTTTTGCGTATTGGAATTGTCGTAAAAATGATATTTAGATCAACTGATGCCCAAATCATCGCGAAATGTCGATTGGGAAAACTGGCTAAATGTCAAAACAAGTTAAACTCTTGGAAATCGACAAGTGCATTATTTCGAGGTTAGGGTACACAGCATCTGTAATTCTAAAATCGGAGATAAAGAGTGATTGTCTGACAAATTACACACGAGATAATATCGATAATAATTTACGAAGAATTGATTAAATCCACCCCCATGTAGAGACTTATTATTTGACATACGCGTATGGTTATGCTCCCGGACACCCTTACATCCAAGCAGTTCACTGACACCCGACTCTAACAACACACTTTTCAAAGATTTTTACGATAAGAATGACCATCAAAGTTAGGGACCAGTTGAAAGAAACATTAAAGTTAATTGCAAGAACGTTTTTTTCACCCCAAACACGACTGATTCTCGTTGAAATACATTTTCCTTGATCCTGTCACTAATCCGTCCCTTTGCGAATTCTCGGACCGGTTAATATTATTGCTCATAACAAATCATTATCTAAACCTATTTGCCCCAGACAACTTCTTACCGACACACAAATTCGCTGAATAACAATTTTAGCCCTGTTTTTGTACGTTATTTGTTTAAAAAAACGAAAATGCACCGATTCGGTTTTGCTTCCTGAACGCTCTCCCTACTTATAAAAGTGTAACAGCGAGAGGCGCGCGTCTTGATGGTAGCATCAGTTTTTGATCATTTTTTATACACGGCTGTAAAAATTATTTTCCGGACATATTTATATGCAATTTAATGTGAAAGAATGCTGCTTTCTACTAGGCCTTCATTTACATTTTGATTTAAATTAAATTTTTCAATAAATAAGGAAATTCATCTAGAGTGTCACTAACTGGTCGCATGTCACTAACTGGTGTCTTTACCTTACGGCTTAAATATTTTCTCTCCGCAGGACTTTCTGATTACTAGACTAGGTGAATAGCAGGCAAGAACCTGGCCAGGAAAGGGCCAGTCTTGGAAGAGCGTCGATTCGATACGGTTGTAATTTCTTGTCTTAGCGAGTAGATCGTAGCTTCTCTGTACGTGATCCTCATTATTGTACCTTTGCTCATTTTACTTTGTTTTTAATATAGACCTCAACATTGTATTTCTAACATTTTGTACATTTGTGTTTCATTTAACTCCCGTGCATGCAACTCCTCCGCTCCTTACGAAACAATTATAAACGCTACTTCTTTGCTATTTTTACACTTTTATATTTGTGATGTTGCAACATTGTCTTATTATGAAAATTCCATGATAACAATTATATAAATTAGATAATGCTGGTTTCTTATAAGTTATAAATGACAATTTTAACTATGAAATCAACAAGTTTCAAATAATTTAATTTTTAGTTTAAATGATTCGAAATTAGAAGACCTCTGTAACAGGATTAGCTGACATGTTTAATTGAATTTCGTGATTTTTCCGTGGTATTATTTTTAACGTGAATGAATGAAGGTTAAGTACATTAGGCCTGCAAATAATCCTCTTTTTTCACTTTGAAGCGACGTAGCCTGCTCATAAGTTTTACGATATCACTTACTGGCTGTGACATGTTTACACTAAGCCTTCGTAAATTCCTTAATTAAAGTTAAAAATGAGTAATTAGTTAAATGTTTCAGATCTAAGTCTAGAGAGTTCGCCGGTAGATATTTTTTTTAACCAGATCGAAACAGGAAAATGACCAGGAATTTCTTCTTTATAGAATTTTAGTGTTCATCCTGAAATATTTTGAAATATATTTTTTTTCTTTGGGTATTCTTCTTCAAATAAGGCTGACGATTTTTTAACACATGTTTTTGAAACATGGACTGCATAACTATTCATTACCCAGGTCAGATATTGAGAGCAAGTTGGACAATCTTCAGACTTTTTGTGAAATGTAAATGGCAACTTTTGATCTTTGGATAATAAAAAGCTAGCTTAATTTTATGTTAACTAAAACTGCGGAGAAAGAATTTGTATGCCTTCTTAAAAAGGCCGTGTAATTATTATAGATTTCAAAGTCCAAAAATTAAAAATTGTTTCATCATTCAGGGTTTAGTTTGAAGATGTTCATCCTCAAATCTTTACTTTCGAAAGAATTTACATGTTGGTTTGGACTTCTTTGTATATACTCTGTTACTGTAATAAACTGAAGGTAAGGTTCGTTAGCGTTAATTTTGGATGATCATTCAATTTCGATAAAAAAATAAATTACCAGAGTTAAGGCATTTACAAAATTCAACAATACAAAGGACAATGATTATTTTAAACCAAACAATGCATGATATGAGAAAAAGTCTTGATAATAATAACGTTTATTTTTAAATACCCTACAAAAGTCTCATAATAACTTTTCGAATTTTCTCGAAAAATCTAAAATTGAAATTTTGATCACACAAAAAAATTATGAAGGGACAGAAGCATATGAATTAACGATAATTGAGCATTAAAAAAACTTCTACAAATTTGTCCGAAATTATTTTTTGATGGGATGCCTAGCTTTTGTTTGATTTGTGCAAAACAGAATCAAATATAATCAAATTAAATTTTTGGATAAACGATACTAGCTAAAAAACAAAAAGGCGTTAGAAATCTTTTTGTTAAGTTTCTTTTTTTTTTTTAAGATCTTAAAAAATAAAATTAAAAATAAATGAATCCAATTTTTGAAAGAGCGGCACAAGCTATGAAAACAATAAATAACAAAATTCCACGCCCAAAGAAGAGCTCAAAATTACTCATGAATAATTTTTTGATAGAAAGCATAGTTCTTGTTTCCTTTCCGAAAAATATCATTGAAAATTAAAAAATCAAATGAAAAAACACCACACAAGAGCCGAAAAAACTGACAAAGAAGATCTAAAAATTTATTATAAACTTTTGTTACAAAAATACATTTGAAATAACAAAACTAAATTTTTGGAAAAACGACAATAACATTTTATTCGATAAAATTTTTCGCTCAATTATATATACAAATTTTCGTAGAACCACTTTAGGCTGGATGCTTATTTTTTGTTCAAATCTTATAAAACAACGTTGAAAATAAACAAATTGAATTTATGGAAAACCGATGCAAGATGCAATAAAATGCTGCCTAATTAACAATTTATGGCTATTGCGAAATATTTTAAAAATTATTTACTGAAGATAATAGACAGCTATAAACTACTGAAATAAATAAGCTAAATTGAAAATATTAATAATTAGTATTTAAACAAATTCAAATTATAAGTTAAAAATATTAAATGAAAGGAGCCAAAGGTGTCTTAAAGTCACGCTAAGACATTCAGCATTTTTTAGAAGGCAGCGATTCCCAATACAGCTTCCTTGCTTGCCATCTTTCCAAATTTTCGCTTGACAACGAACATCCAATCAAACTCAGCAATGCTTGAAAAAATTCACATCTTAACGTATGCATTCGTATCTTGGATTCAGTCACACGCAACATGCTCATTGCAGTCCTTTACTACTTCTTTTTCCATTTAGAAGTACCAAGAAATCTGAAAAAACATGGTTTCTCTTGTCCGTCTGCACGACGCGTAACTGAGCTGGGCCGCGCCGTCATTGGTAATTAAAGTTATTCATCGGTCAGGAAGGAGGCTTTCAAACGGTAAACCGACCTGATAAAATATTTTTGATTAAACATCAACGGACGTCACCCTTCAAACGGAACCAGCGAACGTACGTTTCTATGAAATTCGGACGCACCAAGACCGCATCAAATGACGGCATCATCGGACCTGATCTGACAAATTTAATGCACTTACCCAGACAGATCTACAAACTGTCGTGAAGAACATTCGGATCTCCAGTCGACAGAAGACAGAACTTGAATTTAAGTGACATTTACATTCAAAACCAACAGCAATCGTTTCTTATCGTGAAGGTTGTGTCGATTCTGAAAATCAGCTTATTACGCCCAGGAGAAAAAAGGAAAATCGCGCCAAATGCAGTTCTCTACAAAGTGCGATCGTCCAGGGAAAGGTGTAAAACTAACAAGTTATAGCCTATCCCAAAAACGAGAAATCTAATCCTTGCCCGCTGCTTCCTTCTCTCTGGCGAATATAATGTGGCGGTAGCTATAAGATAGGGTAAGTAGAATATGAAATCACTTTTGTTTTGTTGATTTCCCTGTAATTTTGTCATCGATTTTCGGTTTCATTTTCCTTTAATTTGAGTACATAAAAATTAAAACTAGAGTCAATGTGTCAGTTATTCAAATGAAAATACTTTTTATCGTTGAGATTCAACGGTAAAAGGGCAACAGTAAAGGGGAACTTCTTGCATTATAAAGATGGTAATAACGATCCCACTAATTTGAAAAAATCAATGAAAATAATTTGACATCTTGTACCGCATGTACATTACAGTAATTGGAGCTCTTTCACAGGTCTTGAATATAAAAAATCATGATCTCACACGAAAAAGTTCATTATTTGCATTGACGTAAAATTGTCAAAAATAGCAATACATGACATTCCTTCACTTCATCTGCTGTCATATTCCTAACACCACCGCTAATCATATTTACATTTATCCTTAAATAATTTCTATCGGTATTATATATTTCACGAAGAATCCCAGTATACTTCAGTATTGCTAAAACGTCACATTTGGATGTTGATAACACAATATATTCTTGGTTGGGCATAGTACTTCATGAGAACTCGTCCTGTCCGGAGGAGAACTGAGCCTAGCATGAAGAGGAGGCTGCTGAGAACAATTTTGGGCTGTTGCATTTTTTCTGGCACAAGAAGAAGGTACAGGATAGCATTTACCATTGGGCTACCATTCTGACTCTAGTGAATCGTAATTTGCAAAAGCTTTAATAAAACTGTTTGGGAAGATTGGGTGACTTTTTCCTACTGGACAACACCTTATTTCATCTGTTGTTAAATTATCAACTTCGCCGCTTATTACATTTATTTTTACTCGCGAATTATTTTCATCTGTCCTATATATTCCATGAAGAGTCCCAATATAATCCAATATTGCAAAAACGTCACCACTGGATGTTGATAAAACAATATATTCTTGGTTTGTCCCAAGCACATAGTTTGCATGATCAATTCTCATTCTAACTGTTTGATAGGCAGAAAAAACGTATCTTCGTAATTCAAATTGCTGGTTCTGGTTTGTGCAAGGAATAAGCCGAACATATCCCAGTTTTTCTATTGCACATCCAAGTACTTGAACAGAAAGAAGTTTTCCCGGAGAGGACCTGGACCTGGCACGTAGAGGTGACTCCTGAGGTGAAGTAAGTTCAGGTGAATGCCGTCTGTCAGACGAAGAAGAATTGCCGGAGTTACGTTCGATGTTAGAATTCCATTTATACTGTAATGAATTGTTATTTGCTGAAGCTTTAATAAAACTTTTGGGGAAGATTGGGTATCTTTCACCCACTGGACAATCTCGCATTTCTTGTGTGGTCAAAATATTAACTGCGCCACTTATCATATTTACTTTAATTCTCGATTTAACTATATTTGTCGTACATATTGCACGAAGAATTCCGCTAGACTCTAAAATTGCAAAAACGTCACCATTGAATAATGATAACACAATATGTTCTTGGCTTTGCACCGAAATGTATCTCCCTCCTGTTCGCAACCTAATTAGATGACCAGCAGGAAAAACGTATCTTCGAAATTCGAATCGTAGGTTCTCATTTGTGCGAGGAATAAGTCGAATGAATCCAAGTTGTCCAGGTGCATATCCAAGTACTGCAGGTAACGGGGGCCATCCAGAAGGCCACCTGGTTTCGGCATGAACATGAGGCTCCTGAGGAGAAACACGGTCAGGTGAATGTTGTCTCTTAGCAGGAGAAGAACCAGGGTTACGTTCGCTATTAGGATTCCATTCAAACTGTAGTGAATCGTCATTTGCTAAAGCTTTAATAAAATTGTTGGGGAAGATTGGATGACGTTTGCCTACTAGACAATATCGCTTTTGATCTGGGGTCAAATCATCAACGTGGCCGCTTATCATATTTATTTTGATTCTCACATGAGCATTTGTCCAATATATTCCACAAAGAAACCCGCTATGCTCTAATATTGCAAAAACATCACCATTGGATAACGATAAAACAATATGTTCTTGGGCTGGCACAGGAATATGTCTCCTTCCTTCTGTTAGCAATGTAATGGGATAAATGGTAGGAAAAACGTATCTTCGAAATTCGAATCGTAGGTTCGGATTTCTGCAGGAAATAAGCCGAATGTATCCAAGTTGTCGAATTGCATATCCAAGTACTTTAGGAGAAGGTGGTGACCTATCCCTGGGACAAACTGGATGCTGCTGAGAAGCCTCAGTTATATGACGAGAACGATAAGAGCGACAGCGAACCGGGCGGGGACTATCAAGGCCATCTCTGCTTGACTGCGAACTCAATTCTGCGAAAGGAAAGAGAGGATTCATGTTTTTTCTTAAACAAATTTCAAAAGGAGGTTAAAACTTTATTTTTGTTATTTGGTTTAAAATACTTTAAAATCATAAGGAATTTATTTTTAATTCAATAAAAATCACCCGGAATTTTCATAAACTTTATGGAATTGTTTTAAATTCAAAAAATCATATGTCCGATCATTAATGAATTTATTTTGATGGCAAAGAACTGTATTTAAGTCCAAATCTCATTTGCAAATAACTTCCTATTTTCTTAAAAATGCAACCTATTTGTGGAAAAGATTAATTATTTCAGTCAACATTTTTCTCCCTCGATTGCAAATTTAACTCTTTGATCCTAAGAACAACTGTTTTGTAAAAAATAAAAAAAATTAATTAATTGAACTATTTATTTTATAATTCTATTTTATTGCTAAAAAGTAATTTCTTTGTTTTAAGATTAGTAGTATATAATGCACAAAGGAGAGGAAGAGGGTCATTATTGATTCATGTATGTTTTCAGTGAGAGTCGTAGGAGCTGACCTCAAGAGCCGCTTTTCAAGTTCGCTCGAATGTGATGGTAATTATATCTATGACGTCGTAATGTTGTCCGAGACGAGGAATACGGAGCCTGGCTCGCTTTCGTCTCGTTCATTTCTCGATTCTGTCTCGTTCCCTCGGGACTTTTCCTCGGTTTGTCTCGTCACATTCTTCCACATTCCGTCTCATCTTTCCTCGCTCTCGCTTGAGTTTTTCTGAGGAATGCGACAGATGTGCGCTAGTGGAGCGGACAGCTTGCGGAAGCGTTGTTTTGCCACCCTGACGCGCCAATGATAATTAGCCTTCTTTAATGAATATTTAAAGTCGAAATATGATTACATATTATACTTTTTTGTCCACTATTTTACGATTCTTTCAAAGATTTAAATTCACTCTGTTTGGATGTTATTTTGTTTTAAAACATTGTGACGTCTAATGTCTACGTTTGGTAAATTGAATATATATGTCGGAATATTTAAAAAATCGAAAGTGCGTACCTACTTTCTTCACTTTGTCTTTTACATATTTTTTAAATTTCAGGCAATTTGAATTTATAATAAGTAATAAATAAATCGGTCATAAGACTCTTATAAACTCATATGAGCAGCACACAATCGATTTTATAATTCACCCTTACGAAATACATGTATGTATGTTTGTATATTAATGTATGTATATTTGAATATTCGTGTATGTCTATTTTTATATTGATGCATGTAAAAAAGTACATTCTTCGGAAATGCCTTAGCACTGAAAAGTTTCCTTTGGGGTCCCTCATGACGTGTATATCATAGGATTGAGCTGAGTCGAAATAGAATATCAAAGTTCTTTAATCACAGAGTAGTGGAAAAATGGTAAATATTTTTATTGTTTCTTAAACTGCATAACGTAGAGTCCTAAAATGAAAAAAATATAGCAGCTGCAAAATTTAGGAATAATTTTTTTAACGTAGAAAAACTTTCTTTTGTTTAAAATGTAGTTCCGAAACATTGAGAAAAAAAAAAGATCACATGAGAAAGCTTTTCCATGCTGAAAAAAATTATATGCAGAACTTCTATACTTTTTTCATTTTTAGGTGCTTATACAAAAATTAATTTTCCCCACAGAAACTCAAAAAAAAATCTGAAAAATTGTAAGAATTAGTCATATTATGCAGATTAAGAAACAAAAATAACATTTATGATTCTTCCAAAACTGCAATTAAAAAATTTTTTTTTTTTTTTTATTTTAACATCGCCCAACTATAGATTTTACATGCGCTGGAAGGGTTTCTGTAATTCACAACCATTGTCAAATATTTCAAGAATTTCACAAACATATCGAATATTTTAATATGTATTAAATTCTTTAACTACAAATTACGGGTAAATATACCCATCTTTTTACAATTCTGTTTCACATATTTTGTTTTTATAATTCGCAAAATAAATTATTTATATGAACAAAGAAAAATATTAATAAAGTGAAGTTTAATCTTCGAAAAAATCGTCAGAGTGGCAAAAGGACGCTCCTGCGAGCTGTCCGCCTTGCTAGCGCACATCTATCGTATTCCTCGGAAAAATTGAGGGGAGGAACGAGAAAGGATGCCACGAGAAGAGACAAAACGAGATGCGGAATACCGAGACATCAGGTATGTCTCGTATCTTCCCCTCTTGTCCTTCGGGATTTCTCGCTCGGCGGGAACGCTACTAGGACGCCATAATTTTTGACGACATATATATACAAATGGCCATTATGTTAAGATAAGATGGAAAGGGGGACATTTAATGTCCTGAGAAATAGCCGTATTCATGCATGTATTATCTCAAATATAATAGGAATGATAGATATATTATATTAGTATAGTCACCAATAGAATTAAAGATGACCGCCAGAGTGAAAACGAAAGTGTACACCATCCTCATTTTTGCAACGTAGACGAATAACTGATTAATGCCTCAGTGAATAAGTGGGTCAACAAATGTAACCATAGAATATTCTATTGCATCATCAAAGTACAAATATATACGTAAGCAGTTCGTATCTTACATATATGTGAAATGACAACGTTATTAGTTTCAAGATTGTCCTTCGAAGATATAATTATCAAATTTTCATCTCAAATGAAAGACATTGGTTTCATTTGGTAATAAAATATGTATGTAACAACAAAGAATTGTTAAACAGGAAAGTTCTTTGAATCATTTACTTTTACAATAAAACCAATATAGACTTTATTTTTGTCAAAATCCTGGTTAAACCTATAAAATTGATTTAAAAAAAAATAAAACTGCGCATAGTATGTAAGCATATTGCAAAGGGAAATCTTTAAGAAAAGGTACCGGGCTAGGGTCGTGTGAGTATTTCTACTTACTTGTACGAAATTTTCTTCTTGAAGGTTAAATTTGAAATTATTTATCCAAAATTATTTTGATTAATTGAAGACTTACGTGTCTTGTTGAAAAGCAATCATTTTTGTTAACATTTTAAGAATTTATTTCTAAATTTATATATTTTGTTTTAAATTCTTGTTCTTTGGTAGTAAGCTGATCTTTTTGATTAAAAATTCGAATAAAAACACCTAATATTCGTTACGGATAGTTGTTTCCGGATCCATTTCATGGAGACAAGAAAGTACTGATTAATGAACGACATATTGAAAGAGATTTAAATAACTAGAATTTTGTACATCATTTCTAGAAAAATGAGCAAGTGATAATAATGTTCTAAATAATGAAATTCGTAAATTGTGTAATTTTATATTATATTAATAGTTGGAAGACGGTATAACCATTAAGGTGAAAAATATCGAAAACTAAGCCGTTGGCAGCCAATCTCAGAAGATGTCTCCAAAACAAGATGTTTTGCGGTGGAGGTCGTTTCTCGGCACTCGATTTTCTGAAATCAAAAAATCAAATGGTTTTTGTTATTTTATGAGTTTCCACAGGTCACCCTATCGAGTTTTTTTTTACTGATTTTTCAAGTTTTGGTAACACTAGAAAGCGAAAAACGCGATTTTTGCTTAAAAAATAGGTCTAATTGTTATTGATAATCGAGTAATCGTTTTAATATCGAAATTTAGATTAATTAAAAATTTTAAATCTGATCAAAAAAACTTAAAAAGTGCTCACTGAATGAATCAAAATAATAAATGTAAGAAATTGAAAACAACAAAACGTTTGTAGCATCAGTTCTACACAAAAAAAACATTCATTAAGAACTGCCCAAGCATCACCGAATTGTTAGCTAATCTTAAAGTAATATTCTATCGTTTTACGAATGGAATTGTGAAAAATCACAAATTTATTTTACCTACGGAACTCATCAGGTAAAAATATTGTATAATTCTTTTGTAATTTCGGTAACTAAACAATTAGTACACTTTCCTTGTCTAAGTAGGGTAAAATAGATAGGTATGTAAATAATTTTAGTGTTTCCACATAACCTGTGTACAATTTGCACAATAATGCATTCTCATTGTGTCAATGGTGTTGAAAATTCTACAATTTCGTGTTTCATTATTACATTTTTCTATTTGTTTCTCTTTTTTTCATTCAAATAGTAAAATATATCGAAATTAATCAGCGAAATTTAATCACTTTAAGTTTAGAGAGTATTAAAACTTATGCAACATTAACCCATTTATGTAATAACAAGTTTCCGGATGAGAAGTTCAGTGAAATAAATAAAAGGAAACTTTTTCTTTAAGAAAGGCAACGTTTCAAACCTTGTGTGGTCCCTTTTCAAGCCTGTTGAAAAATTTTATTATGAGAAATATTATCAAAATTAAAATACAAAAAGGAATACATATTTTAGTAAAAACGTTGTAAAATACGTAAAAGTCTTGGACAATGAACTAAAAAACAACGTAGGCATTTAAAGTAAAACAAGCGTAGTCAAAAATATTAGGTGAGTCAAAAGTCAAAATGATATAAAAATTAGATAGTGTAGTCATAAATAACAGGGAATAATATTTATATAACAAGTATTTACCTGAGATAAATAGTTGAAACAGACGTACAAAAGTGACAGTGATATTTATAATTTTCTAAATGTGGTGGAATAATACCACTTTTCCGGCATCTGATTAAAAAAAATCCTTTGATTTCTTAAGATAGCTAATCTAGATGACAAATGAGAGAATTTTTGTAAAAATGTCAAATGTTGTAGTCCAAAGTAGAATCTGATCCAGTGGAAAAATCCTCCATCACCTTTAGTTAATGTATTAACAAGTTTCCGGATGAGAAGGTCCGTGAAATAAATAAAAGAAAACTTTTTCTCAAGAAAAGTGCCCCAAGAAAAGTGGTTTTCTTCAAATACATAATTCCCATGAAGGGGACCATCAGTAACCAATGGAGGTACTCCAGACCAATCAGCTTTTATTTCCACTGTATCAGGGGAGAAGGTAAAAATGTATAAATTATAAAAAAGACGGAATTAAGTTCATAAATAAAAATAACCAATGTTTAATACCAGTGCTATCAGTATTCTTTACGGCCATTTTCGTGAGTAGTTTAACAGAGTTTGTACATTTCAGTTCTTGATTAATTAATGGGAAAACCATACTCGCCGCGAGATTGATATTTTTCATTACCTTCTGGATATTCCTTCCTCAGTTTCAGCGTCTTTCTAACTCAATGCATCTGCGAAAATAAATAAATATTGTAATGGTTTATTCCAAGAAGCCATTACCTAAATTGTGTCTTTTATTACTTGGATATTTCTTAAAGAATCATTGCTGTTTATTCTTTGATGACGAAACATATGGTTTCTCGTATGTGTATCTATTTACATTTACATTTTCGTGGAAATTACAAAAAATTACATCAAAATTTTTGGTTTCTTCACACAAATATTATAAAATGTATTTGAAAACTTTTTCAAAATTTAACTTACTCTTTCGTAAAATGAGACTCAAAAGAATATACGCCATCAGATTTCGCTGAATCATTTTTAAATCCTGCGTATGCTAAAATCATCTGAAGAAAAATTATGACAAATCTATTTTTAATTTTTAATTGAAACTCTTACTTCTTTCTTGATTCGCCCAAACATCCAGTAGTGTAATGAATGAATTACATTATGAATTATGAATAAAGTCTATAAATAGGATCTTTTGAATTTGTTTTCACGTATGTTTTTAAATTTCGTCGCATTTAAAATTTAGTGATATCATCAGTGTAGCCTCCCAGAAGAATAACTTACATTAACTTTATCCTTTACAATCTACATGAAAGATTCTTCCTACTACGTACATTTTTCAATAAAAAATTTATATTTCTGATGCATAAATGATCTCAAATTGAAGTAAAAGAATTCCTCGCCCAAAGAAGAGCTAAAAATTTGTCATAAATAATTTGTTGATAGAAAGCGTAGTTCTCGTTTCCTTTCCGAAAAATAAAATTGAAAGTTTAAAAATTAAATTAAAAAAAAAACCACACAAGAGCTGAAAATCTGACAAGACAAAAGTTTTTCAACCGAGAAAGATCTAAAAATGTATTATAAACTGTTTTACAAAATACATTTGAAATAACAAAATTAACTTTTTGCAAAAAAACGACATAAAACGACGATAAAATGTTTTGATAAAATGTTTCGCCTAATTATATCTACAAATTTTCCTAGAACGATATTAGGCTAGATGCTTATTTTTTGGTCAAATCTTATAAAATAGCGTTGAAAATAAAAAAATTGAATTTATGGAAAAACGATACAAGATGCAATCAAATGAATAATAACAACATTGTTTTATATAGGATTCTTCCAAATTTCATGATATCTTCAAAAATTTAATTAAACACTTTGACACCTGTTGAAATATTTGCACTATGAAAATCTTTTCAAATTTTTAAGATTCCACTAAACGTGTTGAAACGACTTTTAAATCTTCTTCAAAAATTTTGTCACGCTGATAAATGGGGGGAGGTGTAAAAGGCTTTGTTCGAAGTTTAACGCTTTGAGTCTATTCTTGCCGGGAAATTGATTGTTTCTATCGGCCAGACGATACTAACTAACTATGCTACTTGTTAATTTTATGAACAAATATTACAGAAAATGATATAAATAATTTATAAAGAAATAAGGTGGACATCTACAGGCACAGAAAAGTGTTTTTCATTTGTAAAATTCATTAAGTGTATCAAATAAAAATTGGTATCACTAAGATTTGCTCATCACCTAACAATAACTAAAATAAAAATTATTCCATTTTCTTGTTATATACCCACCCCGAACATTTGTTTATATTACGTTCTTTACTTGCAAGATGTGAGAACCAGAGAGAACAAAATGGAAAAGACGACAATACGAATCATTGCAAGAAGAGTACTCATCCAGACACCGTTTGGAGCTTGTACCTAATTAAAAATTTCTTACTATTACGAATTATTTTCAAAATTGTTTACTGAACGTAATGGTCAGCTATAAAATACTGAAATAAATAAGCTAAATTGGAAAAATTAATAACCAATATTCAAAAAAATTCAAATTATAAGTTAAAAATATTAAATCGAAGGAATCAAAGGTGTCTTAAAGTCACGTTAAGTCGCTTGACAACGAACATCTAATCAAAACTAGCAATGCTTGCAAAAATTATCTACCTAACCCATGAATTTGTACCTTCGATTCGATTACACTCAAAATGCTCACTGCTGTACTTTACTAATTTTTGTATCGACTAGAAGTACCAAGAAATCTGAAAAACATGGTTTCTCTTGCCCGTATGCACGACGTGTAACTGAGCTGGGCCGCGCCGTCATTAGTAATTAAAGTTATTCATCGTTCAGGAACGAGGCTTTTAAACCGTAAACCAAACTGGTCCCATATTTTTCATCAGATATCAATGCACGTCACCTTTCAAACGGAACCAGCGGACATACGTTTCTATCAAATTTTGACGCACTGGGACGGCATCAAATGACGGCATCATCGGACCTGATTTGAGAAAAATTTAATATACTTACCCAGACAGATCTACAAACGCTCGTAAAACACCTTCGGATCTCCAGTCGACAGAAGACAGAACGCGAATTGAAGTGAAATAAAACATACAGACATGCAGCTATTTACATTCAAAACCATCAGCAATCGTTTCCTATCGTGAAGGGTGTATCGATTCTGCAAATGAGCTAGTACACAGAATAAAAAGGGCAAATCAGGCCCAATCCAGTTCTCTACAAAGTGCGAGGGTCCAGGAAAAGGCGTAAACCTGACAAGTTACAGGCTATCCCAAAAACGAGAAATCTACTCCTTGTCCGCTCCTTTCTTCTCTCTGGCGAACTAAATGCGGCGGTAGCTATGAGTTAGGGTAAGTAGAATATAAAATCACTTTTGTTTTCTTGATTTCCCTGTAATTTTACCATCTTTTTTCTTCCTTCAATTTGAGTAAATTAAAATAAAACTAGAGTCAGTGCGTCAGTTATTCATAAGAAAATACTTTTTATCATTGAGATTCAACGGTAAAAGGGCAACAGAAAACGGAAACTACTTTAATTATTAGGATGATGATCACGATCCCACTGATTTAAAATAAATTAATAAAATTGATTTGACAGCTTTTACCGCCGGTACATTATAGTAATTAGAGCTCTTTCACAGGTTTTTAATACTAAAAATCATGATATCATACGTAAAAGTTCATTATTTGCATTGACATAAAACTTTCAAAAATAGCAATACATGACATTCCTTCACTTCATCTGCTGTCATATTCTTAACACCACCGCTAATCATATTTACAATTATCCTTGAATAATTTCTATCGGTGTTATATATTTCACGCAGAATCCCAGCATACTTCAGTATTGCAAAAACGTCACTTTTGGATGTTGATAACACAATATATTCTTGATTGGGCGCGATACAAATTTACCATTTCCAACAATCAATCCAATTTCTTTATCGGCAAGAAAATAACATTTTCGAAACATGAATAAGCGGTTCAGATGTTGATCGGGAATAAGCCGAATATATCCAAGTTGTCCAAGTGTGTATCATAGTACTTCATGAGAAGGCGTCCTGTCCGGAGGAAAACTGAGCCTGGCATGACGAGGAGTCTACTGAGGAGAATTCCGGGCTGGTGCATTTTGTCCGGCACAAGTAGAAGGCACAGGATAGCATTTGCAATTGGGATTTCATTTTGACTCTAGTGAATTGTAATTTGCAAAACCTTTAATAAAACTGTTTGGGAAGATTGGGTGACTTTTTCCTACTGGACAACACCTTATTTCATCTGTAGTCAAATTATCAACTGCGCCGCTTATTATATTTATTTTTATTCGCGAATTATTCTCATCTGTCCTATATATTCCATGAAGAATCCCATTATAATCCAATATTGCAAAAACTTCACCACTGGATGTTGATAAAACAATATACGCTTGGTTTGGCCGAAGCATATAGTTCGCATGATCTATTCTCATTCGAATTGGTTCATAGGCAGAAAAAACGTATCTTCGAAATTCAAATCGCTGGTTCTGGTTTGTGTAAGGAATAAGCCGAACATATCCCAGTTTTCCTATTGCACATCCAAGTACTTGAACAGAAAGAGGCCTTCCCGGAGAGAAACCGGACCTGGTACAAAGAGGTGGCTCCTGAGGTAAAGTCCGTTGAGGTGAATGCTGTCTATCAGAAGATGAAGAGCAGCCAGGGTTACGTTCGCTGTTAGAATTCCATTCGGACTGCAGTGAATTGTTATTTGCTGAAGCTTTAATAAAACTTTTGGGGAAGATTGTGCAATTTTCACCCACTGGACAATCTCGCATTTCTTCTGGAGTCATAATATTAACTGCGCCACTTATCATATTTACTTTAATTCTCGATTTGTCTGTATTTGTCGTACATATTGCGCGAAGAATTCCGCTAGACTCCAATATTGCAAAAACGTCACCATTGGACAATGATAATACAATATGTTCTTGGCTTTGCACGGAAATATATCTCCCTCCTGTTCGCAACCTAATTAGATGACCAGCAGGAAAAACGTATTTTCGAAATTCGAATCGTAGGTTCTGATTTGTGCAAGGAATAAGCCGAATATATCCAAGTTGCCCAAGTGGATATCCAAGTACTGTAGCTAAAGGCGGCCACCCGGAAAGTGACCTGGTTTCGGCATGAAGAGGAGGCTCCTTAGCAGAAATACGGCCAGGTGAATATTTTCTGTCGGAAGGAGAAGAACCAGGGTTACGTTCGCTATTAGGATTCCATTCAGACTGAAGTGAATCGTCATTTGCTGAAGCTTTAATAAAATTGTTGGGGAAGATTAGATGACGTTTGCCTACTGGACAATATCGCATTTCATCTTGGGTCAAATTATCAACATGGCCGCTTATCATATTTATTTTGATTCTCGAGTGAGTTTTATTTGTCAAATATAGTCCACGAAGAAACCCGCTATGCTCTAATATTGCAAAAACGTCACCATTGGATAACGATAAAACAATATGTTCTTGGTCTGGCACGGGAATATGTCTCCTTCCTTCTGTTAGCAATCTAATTGGATGAATTGTAGGAAAAACGTATCTTCGAAATTCGAATCGTAGGTTCGGATTTCTGCAGGGAATAAGCCGAATGTATCCAAGTCGTCGAAGTGCACATCCGAGTACTTCAGGAGAAGAAGGCGACTTGTCTCTGGGACGAACTGGATGCTCTTGAGGTGCCTCAGGTATACGACGAGAAGGAGAAGAGCGATAGTGAACTGGGCCGGGAGTATCAAGGCAATCTCTGCTTGACTGCGAACTCAATTCTGCGAAAGGAAAGAGAGGATTTTTTTTTGTTGAAGAAATTTCAAAGAGAGCTTGAAACTTTATTTATGTGTTTTGGTTTAAAATACTTTAAAATCATAAGAAAGGATTCTAGGAAGAAAAGTTGTGCCATAAAAATGACAGGTTAAAATGTTTGAGGCTTACTGTGTATTGAATTTAAAAGAGCTAATTGTTTTTTTGTTTCATTTTTAGCATTTATTTTGATTTCGATAAAAATCACCTGGAGTTTTTATAAACTTCATGGTATGCTTTTAAATTCTTTTAAATTCAAAGGAACATAAGTCCGATCATTAATGCACGTTAGTCTCTTCTAGATAATTTCATTACCATTTTGGGTTGGAATTTATTATGATGGCAAAGAACTGTATTTAAGTCAAAACCTCATTTGCAAATAATTTCTTCTTTTCTTAAAAATGCAACCATTTTATAGAAAAGATAAATCATTTTGTTCAAAATCTTTCTCTATTGATTGCAAATTTAACTCTTTGTTCGTAAAAACAACTGCTTGGTGAAAAATAAAAAATTCATGTTTTTAAGTTCTACTATCGGGCCGAAACTGCATCCTCATTGGTTGAAAATGATCTTGTCTCTTTAATTGATGTTTTTCAGTTTCATAACCCAAATATCTTCAAATAAATTCATCATTGTAGGTTAAACATTTAACTATTTATTTTATAATTCTAATGTTTTGCTAAAAACTTATTTGTTTGTTTTAAGATGAGTTGTATATTATGCACAAAGTAGAAGAAGAGGGTCATTATTGATACATGTATGTTTACAGTGAGAATCGTTGGAGCAGACCTTAAGTCCCGCTTTTCAAATTCCTTGGTGTGTAATGGTCACTATATCTATAACGTCTTAATGCCGTCCGAGAGGAGGAATACCGACCCTATCTCGCTTTCGCCTCTTTCTTTCCTCAGTTCCGCCTCGTTTTCTCGGGCCTATTCCGCGGTCTGTCTCGTCACATGCTTTGTCGTTCCGTCTCACCATTCCTCGCTTTCTCATCAGTTTTTCCGAGGAATCCGACAGATGTGCGCTATTGGAGCGGACAGCTGGCGGAAGCGTTATTTTGCCACTCTGACGCGCTAATGATAATTAGCGTTCTTCAATGAATACTTAAAGTCGCAATATGATTACATGTTATACTTTTCTGTACATTACTGATAATTTGATATTCAACACGACTATATTAAGATTTTTTCAAAGATTTAACAATAGAATGTATAAAAAAGAGATGTGAAAAGATTGGTATATTTTTCAGTCATTTGGCATTTACAGAATTCAGCACTAATTTAATTTTTCATATTTCTTAGTAGAATTTAAAAATATTGTGGTGCCTAATGTCTACGTTTGTTAAATATAATATATTTGTCGGGACATTAAGAAACTCGACAGTGCGTACCTACTTGAATCATTGTGTCCATTACATATTTTTAAAATTTTATTCAATTTGAATTTATAATAAGTGATCACAATCGATTTTATAATTCACCGTTAGAAATGCATGTATACATGCTTGTATATTCATGCATGCATATTTAAATACCATTTGAATACCATTTTTTCCTCAGTTTTATTCAAGTTCATATAGGAAAAATTTAATCTCTTATGGATTCCTCAAAATGACAAAAATATAGCAGCTCCAAAATTTAAGAATAATTTGTTTAGCATAAAAAATCTTTCTTATACTCAAAATGTACTTCCAAAACATTGAAAAAATCAGATCACTTTAGAAATCTTTTCTATGCCGAAAAGAATTATATGCAGAGCTTCCAGCCTTTTTTTCATTTTCAGGAGCTTATACAAAAATTAATTTTTCCTGCAGAAACTAAAAAAAAACATCTCAAAAAATTGTGAGAATTACTCATATTTTGCAGAAGAAGAAACAAAAATAACATTTATGATTTTTTCAAAACTGCAATTAAAAAATTATATATTTTCTCATTTCAACATCGCCCAAACGCAAAATATTAATCAATATTGCAAATTTTTAATAGATTCCAAAAGATTTCATGGCAACTTTTGAATTTCACATAGATTTTGCATACACTAAAAGGCTTTCTGGAATTCGAAAACATTGTCAAATATTTCAAGCATTTTACAAACATTTCGAATATTTTAATGTGTTAAATTCTTCAAACTACAAATGCCTAGAAAATCTACCTATCTGTTTACATGTCTGTTTCATATATTCCGTTGTTTTAATTGGGAAAATAAATTATTAATATGAAGAAAGAAACATATTAATAGAGTGAGGTTGAAACTTGAAAAAAATCGTATCATAGTCGTATTTGATATCAAATTATGCAGTGATGGGCAAACAAGTATAATATTTAATCAGATTTCGCCTTTAACTATTCATTAAAGAACGCTAATTAACATTGCCACGAGACGAGATGTCGTGGCGGCAACACTACAATGATGTCATAATTTTTGACATCATTGTGTAAAATGGCCATCATATGAAGATAAGCTAGAAAGTGGGACTTTGTGTTCACTCTACAGGCCTGAGAAATTGCCGTATTCATGCATGTATTATATAAAGTATAATAAAAATTATGTATATGTATATTCACCAATAGAATTAAATATGACCGCCAGAGTGAAAACGAAAGTATAGAACATCCTCATTTTCGCAATGTAGACGAAAAACTGATTAAGTCTTCAGTGATTAAGTGTGTCAACAAATGTAACCATAGAATATTCTATTGCATCATCAAAGTACAAATATATACGTAAGTAGTTCGTATCTTACATACACGTGCGATGACAACGTTATTAGTTTCAGGATTGTCCTTCAAAGATATGATTATCAAATTTTCATCTCAAATGAAAGAGATTGGTTTTAATTGGATATAAACTAAAAATGTAACAAAAAAA
>CAKNWU010085078.1:0-10951 GCA_932072015.1 Andricus quercustozae | reverse complement strand
TTCTTTGGTTGTCTTCCCTGTTTCGGAAAGAAGCCCAACAATTTTTAAAATTGCAATTCCAATCATACCACAAGAAGCAATGCATTATTTTCTGAAAATCATGCGAAGAACTTTTCTCTTGTATTTGCTAATCGAGAAACCACCGAAAAAACTTGTGAAACTTAAACTTCAATCATGCAGCTGGAAGTGACGTATTATTTTTATAAAGCGAGTAGATCTTATCTGTTGTCTTCCCTGTTTGAAAAACTACCCAAAACATTTTTAGAGCATTAATTCCCTTCGTGCTTTCGGAAGCAATGTATTATATTCTAAAAATCAAGATAAGTTTGAATAATATTCTTTTAAATTTTTATTTACAAATATTTGCATATTTGTAAGAATAGGCAAGTGTTTTTCGTAAAAATGTGACCTTTTCTGTTCTCTTCTCTAAGGAAAAATCTACCAACAAATTGTTTGTACTTAAATTTCAATTACGCGACTGGAACGTATATATTATTTCCTGATAATAATGGGAAGTTTAAAAAATTCCCAACTTTGCTGACCTTTGGCCACTTTTTTAAAATTCATAAAATTTTGTCGTCAAAATGAAAACCTATCTATTGTTTTCCTTGTTTGAAAAAGTGTGCCAAAATGTTTTAAAACATCAATTCCAAACATGTCATCGGAAGCTATACATTATTTTCCGAAAATCATGGGAAGTGTAAATAATTTCGAACTTTGGTGGCACTTGGCCTATTTTTAAAAATAGGTAAGAGTTTTTCTTAAAAATAACACCTTTTCCATTATATTTTCTAATCGAAGAACTACCAAAAATACTTTTAAAACATAAATTTCATTCATGCCACCGGAAGTGATGCATTATTTCTAGAAAGCGAGGAGTGTAAATAATTCCTAACTTTGATGTCACTTGGCCATTTTCTGAAATTCATGAGAATTGTAAATATTTTCGAACTTCGGTGGCATTTGGCCTATTTTTGAAAATAGGTCAATTTTTTCCGTCAAAATAAGACCTTTTCCGTTTTCTTCTCTTATGGAGAAACTATTAAAAAAATATTTAGAACTTAAATTTCAATCGCGCGACTAAAAGTATTTAATGCATTATTTTCTGTAAATCAGCAGAATTGTAAATAATTTTCAACTTCGGTGGCATTTGGCCTATTTTTAAGAATATTTGATTTTTTTCTTTTCAGTAAGACCTTTTCTGTTTTATTTCTTAATCGCAACACTGCCGAAAAACTTATAAAATGTAAATTTAAATCACGCGACTGGAAGTGATGCATTATTTTTAGAAAGCGAGGAGAAGTTTCAATAGTTCCCAACTTTGCTGATGTTTGACATCTTTTAAAAAATGGATAAGAGTTTGTCGTCAACATTTTCTGAAAATTGTGAGAAATGTAAATGATTTCCAAGTTCGCTGGCATTGGCATATTTTCAAAAACAGGTGAGAGTTTGTCGTCAGAATGAGACCATTTTCAATGTCTTTGCTGATCGAAAAAACTATTGAAAAGAGCCTTAAAACATCAATTCCATTTATACCGCCGGAATTGATGCATTATTTTCTGAAGATCGAGAGTAGTGTAAATAATTTCCATCTTCGGTACCATTTCGCCTATTTTTAAAAAAGGTAAGTGTTTGTCATCAAAATAAGACCTTGTCTGTTCCCTTTTTTAATAAAAAAAAATACAAAAAAAAAATTTAAGCATTAATTTCAATTATTCCACCTGAAAAAAATGGAGTAAAAAAAATATAAAAATTTGTTGCAAAGTTAATAATTAACGACTAATTAACAATTAAAGATTAAACAATCAGAAGCACGCCTTAGATGGACGACAGCACATGCGTCACTGAACAGAGTGTGTGCGCAAAAAAGTTGAGGCTGTGTAAATTCAAATTTGCAGGAAGTTGTGAATGCCATTGGTGCTACTTCACACGTTGAATAGATTAGCTTCCTTCGAGTATTTTGAATTCTGTAGCATTCAAACGAATTCTTAGAATTCACTTGCATTCCTTTGAATTCTTTAAAAGTTTTTTCTAATTCTCTTTGTCGTAGATAGACACACCATGAATTAATTTGAATGTATCCAAGTCTGTTGTGTTCTCGGAATTCTTCTCAATTCTATAAATTTTACTTAATTCTTAAAATTCTCTGAATTTTTCTAAATTCTCTGAATTCTCTGAATTTTTCTAAATGCTCTGAATTCTTCTGAATTATATGGATTCTTTGAATTCTTATGAATTCTATGGATTCTCTGAATTCTTATGAATTCTGTGGATTCTCTGAATTCTTATTAGTTCTATGGATTCTCTGAATCCGTATGAATTCTATGGATTCTCTGAATTCGTATGAATTCTATGGATTCTCTGAATTCTTATGAATTATATGGATTCTCTGAATTCTTATAAATTCTATGGATTCTCTGAATTCTTATGGATTCTCTGAATTCTTTTGAAATTTCCTGAGCTGTTTAAACTGTTCTAATTGGCTAAATGCTCACGATATCACTGCATTTTTATTTATGTTTTTTAATTATCTTGAAATACTTAGAATAAACCTTGAGTAAGTTTGAACTCCTTCATATATTTTAAATATTTTTAATTCTCTTGAAATCCTTGGAAAACACGTTAAATTATTTTTACTTGCTTCGAATAGTTTGAATTCTGTAGAATACAAATTCATGATTTTCTGAAAATAATGCATGTTTTCAGGTGGCATAATTAGAATAAATGTCGTAAAATTTATTTATCATTTTGAAATCGAAGTTGAAAATTATTTATACTTCTCACGGTAACCAGAAAATAATGCATTACATCCAGTGGCATGAATGAAATTTATGTTTCAAAAGTATTTTTTGTAGTTTTTCTATTAAGTAAAACACTGAAAAAGGTATTATTTTGAACAAAAACTCTTACCGATTTTTGAAAATAGGCCAAGTTCCACCGAAATTCGAAATTATTTACAATTCCCATGATTTTCGAAAAATAATGTATTGCTTCCGTTGACATGTTTGGAATTGATGTTTTAAAACTTTTTGGCATACATTTTCGAACAAGGAAGACAATAGATAGGTTCTCATCTTGAAGACAAACTCTCATGAATTTTAAAAAAGAAGCATAACAATTTTTGTGCATATTTTACATTAGAGAAGACGACATATAAGGTCACATTTTGACGGAAAACACTTGCCTATTTTTAAAAATATGCCAAGTGCCACCGAAGCTGGAAATTATTTACACTTCTCATGATTTTCAGATAATAATGCATTGCTTCTTGTGGTGTGATTTGAATTGATATTTTAAAACTAGTTTGGGTTATTTTCGAATGAGGGAAAGAATTACTTCCTCTCGCATAATTGAAATTTATTGTTAAAAAATTGTTTGAGTAGTTTTTTGGTAAGAAATACTAAAAAACAAGGCTTTGATTTGACGACAAACTCTTATTTATTATTTAAAACAGGCCATAGCTGACTTGCGAATTATCGAAAATTACGCCTCGATTTTAGAAAATAATGCATCACTTCCAGTGGCAGTTTTGAAATTTATATTTTTAATTTTTTTTCAGTAGTTTTTTAATAAGAGAAGGAAATAGATAAATGAGAAATTTTTTCTTTAACGACAGACTCTTATGAATTAAAAAAAGGCTAAAAGTCAGCAAGGATGCAATATAATGACAATTCTCCTGGTTTTCTGAAAATAATGCATTACTTCCGCTGGCACGATTGAACTAGATGCTTGAAAGGGGTTTTGGGTAGTTTTTCTATTAAAGAAGGTACTTTAAAAAAATGGAAAAGTGTTGTAAAGTTACGAAAATCGTTATTATCACGTGAAATAAAGTATTAAACTCGCTCACGGGATTAAAGTGAGAGTTTCAAAACTTTTTGGTGTAGCTTTTTTATTTTCGAAGCCAAGGATGTGAATCTAGTTCAGACTGTAAAAACTAGCGTGAATTTAAAAAATGTCTAGGTGCTTATAAGTTGCGCACATTTAATTATTTTAGGAAGTGAGAAGCGAAACTCTATGACGCGATTAAATCGTCGAATAAAACATCGGAACTTTTTGCGGTGGTTTTTCGCTTGAGTAAGTATAAATCATATTTTTTATGTTGCCGTCACGGACCCAGTTCTCGGTCAGGACCCAATTTTCGGTCAAATCGTTCTGAAAACGCTTATTAGCAATTCATTATAAGCTTCCAAACGATGAAAAAAATTCGGAACTATTAATTAACTATCAAAGTTTTTACCAAATAAAGTTCGAATTCCCGGGAGATGCGCGCGCGCGTGAAAGAAATTCTGAAACTAGGCAACTCTGTCGAGAGTCGCTTCGTCGCAGCATGACTATGTTTAGGCGTAACGAAACCCGGTGCGGACTCCGCATGTTTTCAAATACATTTGCTGCTTGTTTAAGTAAATGTTTGTATGTATGGACGATTATATTGTTAGTTAACAATATAAAAATAGTTTCAAGGCACATTTCAACCTTTTTGTTATAAAAAATGGGTGACCGCTGATTGGGTACAGTTTCTATATGAGTGTACAATTTTCGGTAAGCAAAAAATATTCTTTCAGACTACTAAAATATATGTCGATTCGTAGCATATCACTAGTAGTATTGCATTATAATAATGCCGGAATCAATTTGAAGTAGTTTTTTTCAAAGATGTGTGAGTTTGAATGCATTCTTTTGAGATTAGTTTGCACAGTCAAAACATACAACTCATCTTTTCCTACCTTATGACTAACTTACTGTCTAAATAAATGATCACCTGCTTTTGCTAACTATTCAATTGTCCATAAATAAATAATTATACATAGGTAAATCAATTGATTTATAATTTACAATGTTGGAATCACACATTCGAATCATTCCTACTCTATTCTCATCATTCGCCCAAAAGAGGTTGGCCGAAAAGTTTGTCCTCGCATGACCGAAAATTGCGGTTGAGCACGATCAAGTGATCGATAACTGCTCCGTCGGGATTATCGTCTTCTATGTTTTGTTATTAAATCAGGTATGCTAATTGTGAATTTTGACATGTCTCAAATTGTTCATAAAGTCCTATTATTTGACTGACAACATTTTTTTTTATAGTTTAGCTTTATTTTTCGCTTATTTATGAGGACTTCCGCGGCACCTAGTCTTAAGTGACCGAAAACTGGTTCGTGACGGTACGTATCAAAAATTGTATAAAAAATTTCTAATATACTTTTTTTTTAAGAATGTTCATCCTGGTCGACTCCGTTTGACGATGGTTTTAATTAGGTCCGCTAATTAGTGAAAACAATTTTAAGTAAAATAAAATATATCAGTAAGGATCTTGTTCAAAGATTATTCTTTGGAGGTGTGTTCATTGTTAAATCTGCACCCCAGGAAAAAATAAGTTGTATATTTTTTTGTACATGCGTGTACCAGTGAGGTAAGATTAATTGGCTAATTACAATTGCATTACAATTAAAATAATAAAATCAAAGAATTGAAGAGAACTTCATTATTTTTAAGGAGTTCGGAAAATTTAAAAGAATTCAGACAATTCAAAAGAATTTAGTGAATTTAGAAGAATATAGAGAATTCAAAAGACTTCAGAGAATTCATAGAATTCAGAAGAATTTATAGAAGTCAGAAGAATTCGGAGAATTCCGAAGAATCCACAGAAAGCAAAAGAATTTAAAGATTTCCGCGAATTCCAAAGAGTTCAGAAAAATTTGGCACTTCTCGTTTTGGACAATTGATCTACCTCCATTGGAGCGTTCCGCAGGGGAGGGATCGTGGCCAACACCGTAAGAGCAACAAAGCTGGTAATAAAACACTCGTAGAGCTGCATGATATTCTCTGCACCTATCGCTTGGGACTTCTTGACATAAACTGTTTTCACGGTATGCTAAGGTTGAAATAACACCGTCCTGGAATGCGAAAATAAAACCCTCTGCACCTGAATAAAGCCCCGATGATCTGAGAAAAGCAAAAGTTTGCTTCTTCGACAAGGACTGTTTTTCTACATTTCTGTGAAAGTTTTCGTGCATTTTCTTGTCGAGTAGCTCTTGGTACAATTTTGCAAACTCTCCTTTCTTCCCTTCGGCTTTTAGAAGTGAAGCATCTCGATGGAGTGATGCACTTTCCTCACTTCTGATTTTAAAATTCAGACCAATGGTCTCGGCCACTTGCTCCGCGTCTTTGCAAAGGATCTCGTGCTTCCTGACCATTTTTAGGAGAGGATCTCTGCCATTAGCAACGATATAAGCTGTACTTAGAATAATTCGGTTATGAAGACACTGAAGATTCAGAAGTCTGCATTCGCCTTGACGGCGTAAAATGTATAATCGCGGAACTGAAGAGTTAATATGCAAGCTTTTATGCATATGCATGATCTTACGTGTGGTGACATCAAACGCCTTAAGTTCCTTCTTTGTACATTAAACCACCCCAAACGAGTAGAGTAGAACCGGGACGGCAAGCATGTTAGTCGCAGATACCTTGTTCATCGCCGACAGATTGTAAGACCAAATCTGTCGAATAAGATGCTTGTATCTGCTTCGGAGAGACTCCTTTACTGATTTTACGTCCTGAATGCGGCTTTGAGGAACAAATCCAAAGTCCATCCCAATCTCTCCTGTGTACTTCCTGACGATATTTAAGGCAGTTTGAAGTTTGCTTTTACCAGAGGCATAGATCTTCAGGTCATCCATATAAAATACATGAGTGACTTAATGCTCGCGCTGGTTAGTGTCGCCACAGAGGTATCCAGAAGAATTTCGTGGTGCGAGAGATAGAGGCAGAAGTGTGAATAAAAAAAGCAACCGATAATTTCCAGATGAGATAGTAAATCTAGGTTTCCAAAGAGGCATCAATCTCTCTATACATCTCACTATGTGTGGATGCACCTTCAAGCTTTCCAACAGACAGACGATAAGTCTATGAGAGGCTGAATCGAAAGCTTTCCGGTAGTCAATACAGGCCATTGACAGGACGCGTTGATGGGCTTCAGCGTCTTTACAGACACACCTGTCAATTAGCAGGTTCTCTCGACAGCCTGCTACACCTTTTTTCGACCCACGTTTTTCGTACATCTCACGCTACTTTCGAACCCTTTCCGTGAACGGTCTACCAGATTTTATGCAGTCAATCACACACTGAACACGGGACGCATTCTGTCTTGCCCATCTAATCTTCTTGTTCAGTTGATGCAAGCGTCTTATGGTCTTTTTATCCATCATCGGTTTGAGCCTTCGATTTGAATCAGCCAAAGCTCTCGCAGTACCATGAACTGAGCAATTAATTATCCAGAGGTCGGACTCTTGCGAGATTTGTCCACGAAGGGAGGCACCCATTTCAGCCAGATCTTGGGGCTTAGGAGGAACTTGCATGCTAATGTTCCTTCTTTTCCTGAAATCGTGGTCATCTCTCAGAAGGTGCCTGTTTTCCGCGGTTGGTCTTAATGTCGCTTCCTCATCTTCGGCTGCAGCTTGATCAAGCAGCGGTTGGGGAAGCGCTCCGCGTACATATCCATTTTTCCAGAGGTAGGCAGGTTGATTTCGCAATGATTGAATCGATACGTGCTGAAGTTCTGCGTGTGTCTGGACCCACAGAGTATGCATACGCGCCATAAAGCCTCGGTGAACAGGGATAATGCTGGCATCGCAGCAGTCCAGCAAGTCATCCTTCAGTTGATTCTTCCACTCAATGTGGGCGTTTTCCTGATTCGTCGTCGTATTCCCAACTAAATTATATTCAGCACCCCGAACTCTAGGACGATCGGCAGTGTTTGCCGACCCATTGTCGGCTGCGCTGCGCTTTCGATCGTTTTGAACCGCATCTACAACATTTTTGGCATTTACATAATTAATTATTTAATTATATTTAATAATATATTAATTAATTACATCTACAACATTTATATATATATTTAAAACTAAAAATTCCCTGCATGCCCAGGAGGAGAGTGTGTTATCGTGATGGAAAAGCACGTTTTCCTTTGCGAAAGGGGGCAGCGTTTTTTTTAAATTTTCATTGAATCTGTCCAGTAATTCACTGTAGTACTGCCCCGTGATCGTGCGTCCTTTCTCCTAAAAGTCTATGAGGATTATTCCCTTCGAATCCCAAAAAGTCATAACATGGGCGCACCTCATCAAAAACAGACGAACGGTCACGTTTAAATTCGTTGAACCAATATCTCACGGTTGTCATTGATGGTGAAAGGTCACGATAGACAACATCCAACTTCGCTTTTATTTCTTCGCACTTTTTTCCATCCAAACATAAAAAGCGAATAACGGGTCGATATTGTTCTTTTTCCATTATATCGAAAAACACTAAATACGATTAATACAAATGGCTATTAAGTCAAAACAAACGCATGAATAAATCTGATCATTTGTGTGACGTCGTTTGAAAAATGGTAGTACACGATAGTAAGGCGATTGTTGAAATGATGTAGATAAAGCTTGTGGTAATCCACAAACTTTGCCCGCCTCATTACTTTCTTTACTAGATTCTTTGTTACTCACTTCGTTTGTTATAACTCTCTTTAATTTGCTTGCAGCCCAATTTATTACTGAGTCTATTCCTCGAGCGAATTCACCTTCACTATCTGGTTCAAGTTCCTCAATTGCGTGAAGAATTTCTGGATTAGATTCTCCTGCTGATACTGCAATAATGCCACTATAAGCTTCTATGTTTTCTTATTCCCTTTCTCATCCTTTGTGAGTCTCGACAAATTCATTAAATTGTGAAAATGAATTTTTTTAATCTTCTCCAGTTAGTATTGAACTGTTAAGTTCGTTTCCTTCTTTAATTTGTTGTTCGTCCTTTTCTTCTTCGGACGAACTGTCCTCACTATCGCCTTGTAGAGGACTCACTGTTATGATGACTCCTGTTTGTGCTTCTTCTATGGGTTCTTCTTCTTGCACTGCTCAAGCGATTTTTGCTTCAAAAAGTTCTTGAAAATGCTCTGCGGCGTTAGAGGAGCACTCTTGGTATTTCGCGAGATGGAAAGGCTGCTAGGGGTATATCTAAACTAGGTAAGATACTTCGGTTTCTTTGAAGTGTAGGAGGTACTGGAATATCGGAATCGTTGGTACCATCTTCCGATTCGGTGCTGGAATCACGATAATCAGGTTGAGTTTACTTTCCATTTCATTCACTCTGCGGCGGAGCAGACGTTTATTTATACTACTTTCGTTTAAACCTTTCTTTTGTGTTCCTGAAATATAAAGTGTGTAAGTCACAGTTTTGGTCGATGGTCCCCTTTTTATTATCGCAAGGGGCCGGATTGAAGGTCTGGCTGAAGTTTTAGCTTGTTTTGCTACACCTTGTTTTGTCTGGCGTGTCTGTACTAGCAGTAACCTTGCAGTCTTCTCTTTCTTTTTATTTCCACTTTCATTTAAAGAGCTTTCTAAAATAAGGTCCGTAGAAAAGTGCGTTACGATTCGTATTTAATTTGCCAGGTTTATATTTGAAGCTATATTCGTAATCCCTTAATTTTATACGCCAGCGAATTAATCTTTACCCAGGATCTTTCACTGAATTTATCTATTTTAATTGTTCATGATCATTTACTAGGGTGAATTCTTTTCCATAAACGTAAGGTCGATCTTGATGAACTGAGTATACAACAGCGAGTCATTCTTTTTCAGTAGTTGAGTAATTGCATTTCGCACCGTTCAGTACATGAGAATAATATGATACAGAAGATCTATACCTTCTTTTTCTTGGCTTAATACAGCACCGACTGCATAGCTGGACGCATCATCAGTTATGGTAAAGGTTTTTGAAAATCTGTATATTGTAAAACAAGACTTTCGCTTAAAGCTTGTCTCAAATTTTGGAAACTTGTTCCTTCTGCTGGACCCTAAATAAAAGGTAGTCTTTTCTTTAGGAGGTTGGTTAAAGACTTCGTTTTTGCTGCGAAATCTTTATTAAATCTTTTATAATATCCGACTAGACCTAGAAATTGTTTTATATTTCTGATGTTTTTGGGTGTAGGAAATTTTTGCACAGCCCAAATTTTCTTAGGTTCGGGTTTCAATTCTTCACTACTAATTATATGCCCCAAGTAAGCAATTTCTATAAATAGCAATTCGCTTTTCTCCTGTTGAATCGAAAGCTTAGCTTCTTTTTACCTGTTAAGAAGGCGTTTTACCTTCTTTTCGTGTTCTAGGGTTTCTACCTGGATTATCATGTCGCAAAGATAAACAAATAATTTGACACCTTGTAATCCTAAAAGTACTTGATCCATTAATCGCTGAAAAGTTGGCGGAGAGTTCTTTAAATGCATATGTATTCTAATGTACTCATAATGTCCGTTTAAAAATGAAAAAATGAAAATGCAGTATTAGGTCTATCAGCAGGACTTAATTCAATTTGACGAAATCCGCTGGCTAAATGAAAAACCGAAAAATATCTGGCTTTTCCCAAGTACAGTGGGCCAGAAGCCCGGTTTCATGGCCAAAATTCGATGGCGGCGAAGATTTAAAAAGTCAACGAATTGGCTAAGAATAGTTACCCGGGGGTTTTTGGGCTCGCTGATTACGAATATCTAGTCAAAATTTCAAAATTCAACATGGCGGACCCAATATGGCAGCGAAGATTTTGAAAAGTCTACGAATTTGTCTCAAAATAGTAACTCGGGGGTTTTTGGGGTCGCTGATTACCAATATGTAGTCATAAATTCAAAATTCAAAATGGCGGACCCAACATGGCGGCGAAGATTTTGAAAAGTCTACGGAATTGGCTATGAATAGTTACCCGGGGGATTTTGGCATCGCTGATTACGAATATGTAGTCATTTTATTAATATCATTTATGCGCAAGGAATGTGGACGGTAAGCAGATTATCGAAACAAGTGAGCTGGCTCGTCCGCGGTCGGTTTTGATGTAACTGGAACAACAAATGAGGGTGAGACAGTGCGCGCGCGGCCATGTAAATAAATATACCATAAGCAGCGAAACAAATGAAAAGGAG
>CAKNWU010085035.1:0-16045 GCA_932072015.1 Andricus quercustozae | reverse complement strand
ATATTAGGGGTCATAATTTATTATTCATTTATTTAAACCATGAAGTAATCCTTTAATCTTATCCTGAAGAATATATGTTGTTACTTTAGATGTGAATGAGTTACCGAAGAAAATAGCAGTGTTTCAACATGAAATTCATTACAACAACATTGCTACAAAATAACAATAATTTTTCTTAGCCTCTTATTTTCGAAGCAATTGATTGTCAAAATGGGTTTAGCCAATTTCGAGAAATTTGAACGTTTTTACTTTTCAAAAGTTGTTTATAATTTTCTAACCACTTTTTTAAAGTTGGCACTTGGGGTAAATTATTCTTATAATTATAGGAACTTACCCCTAAAATATGAACCAAGAACAAGCGGGGCAGCCCACTCATGCTTATCCGACTGCGGCCTTTCCTTATTTTATAATGTACGTTGTTACATAAGTATTCTCTAAAATATTTATTACCATCAGTAATTCTGTTAAGGAAAACTTCATCACATTTAATTTAATTTTATTATGCTACTGTACAAAGAGAAGGATAATTACAAAGGACCCTATACGAAATTGAAATGTCACTCTCAGTCGAGCGGTGCTCCCAGTTTCTCTCAAAATAGTATACCCAGTTAATTCAGATACTCTTGGTTCTGACGTTTCTGTATCTAATCGTCCGTGCAGCGGAGCACAGCATTGCAATGTATTACACATATGTAATATGCAATTTCATGCATTTATATGCCCTCATGATGGAATCTCAAATCTGTTTCCTATATTTGATTTGATTTGATTCGTTTTATTCAGAGATAATCCAACAGTATACATAAATTAGAGGGTTATATTGATAAAAATACAATGTAATAGATGGCGTTACTATCTAGTGTTGTTAACTAATACGACTAACCTTAGTTGTAATTCTCTTAAATTTTGTTTCCATTTTCGGTGATATATGTTTTAGCGACACATGGAAAACTTTTCCTTGAGTATCAGAGCAATAAAACATTGAAACAATTGTAACTATTACCTCATATATAGTTAACATTGTTAATCTTACTATAGATATATGTGTTGTTCTCTCTTGCAGACCCTGTTAGAAATTTCTGGAGGAATTCTCAGAAACGCGTGACTGAAGCTTTCTGCAATAAGAATTTATAAAAATTACTAGACAGGAACGGAAATTTTAGAAAGGACAACTGCAAAAACCTAAGTCACATGTTTATAGAAACTTCTATTACAATTTAGGGATTTTCGGATACATTAACTTAAAATTTCGAAGAACTAACCAATTTTTTCGGTTCATTAATTTTTAAATAAAACACGTAGTCTATATTTATACAGAAAATATAAATAATAGTAAGAAAATACATGTAAAGTCAATATAAATCAATTTGTATGCGTCCATGTTACAATAAGTCTAACAGAAAAACTTGTAACTGGCGCTTGCCGCACATACCATTTTTCGACATAGACATAAACTTGGTTGATATTGTCTTACTATATATTTACATATTTAGATGAAATATAGACTGCATATATATTTTTAAATTAATGAACCAAACTTTTTGCACTAATTTTTCGTTTTTACGGATTCAACCGCATTCCGTACACAACACGACGAGCACACAGCCGAAAGCCTTCACACGAGACGCGTCTCTGTATTAGGTAGAGTCGGTCAAACATGAGGTCACTGAGGGTTTGAAAATATTCACAGAAAGTCATTTTAAAACTGGTAGACTGTGTAATTATATTAAAATTATTCAAAAACACTTTTTGCACCTATTTTTTATGAAATACACGCACACATTTCCGCCAAGATAACTTATATTTCTGTTATTCCATTTAGGAATTTTAGAAAACTATTTGTAATTTTCAGATACAGTTTCTAAACTCTAATAACAAATTAGTAACTTTACTATAAAAGTTACTGAATTTCATTTGCAGCAACCTAATCTCGTAAATTTCAGTAATCGTAATATAACTTAAATGTGTCGGAATTTTCTGAACATTTGTAACAGGTTTTCGAACAGGTCTATGTAGCTATATTAACTGGTTTTTCTTTAACTGATTGAATTATGTACATCGCAGTAAGTTTTGATACTGAAGTCTATTTTACTGTGCTGTAGAACTTACGACAATGAGTGTGCACGTACACTGTACAGTTATACACTGAACACTAGGGTGGTCCAAATTTTTCTACATTCTCGTCCTAATGAAGGTATTTCTTTTATGTAAAATTGGTCTTAGTCGTTTTTCATCAAATCTCCACGGTTTGAGACCCCCTGATTCAGAAAAAACTATTTTTACGAAGGTGTCTGTATGCATGCATGTATGTACTTCTGTCTGTATCCTGTAGGCACGATAACTTTCGAAAAAATGATCAGATTGGATTGAGCTTTGGCACAATTTTTTAAGGCTTAAAAGGAACGTATGAGTTCGTTATCCAGCTACTTTGGATAAAAATTCAAAAAGTTAGAGCTTTCTATGTACGGATATTTGAAGTACTCGACAAGCCAATAAATTTATTTGCACGGTTTTTTTCGACAGAAAGAACATTTTCAGAGTAATAGCATTTGATAAACTAAAAAAGAAAAACGAAAATGAAAATTTTGAGCCAAGCAACGGACGATATGACTAAAAGTTAAGAAAATAAAAAGGTTGCATTTTAAAAGCCGTATAAGATTATTATAACAGCTTTTTAATTTTCTTGAAAAATCGGAAATTAAAACTTTGAGCGCCCAAAACATAATGAAAAATAAAAAATTCCATTTTTCTGTCAAACTATTCAAGACGCAAAAAAAGATAAATCAACAAAAATTGTACACTTAAAATAGATCTACACATTTTTTTTTAATCATTTGTCTATAGGACGCGTGGTTTTAGTGTTAATAGTGAAAAAATTTTAAATTAAGTTTTTGAAAAACAAACACGAAATTCGACAAAAATAAATAAACAAAATTTGTTGACTTAAAAGAGATCTACAAATTTGTTTTTGATCATATTTTTATGGTGCGCGTAGTTTTTGGTTTAAACGTAAAAAACTACATTTAAAATAAAAAAATGTAATTTCTGGACAAACATCACAAGATACGAAACGAAATGAATAGATAAAAGCTGTTCATCAAAAAAAGATCGACAAATTTATTATAAACTATTTGTTGACAAGACGCGTAGTTTTTTGTTTTAATCGTGAAAAATGACATAACAAATAAACGAATTAAAACTTTGGAAAAAAGACACAAGGTACTATAAAATGTTTAATAGCAAATATTTTTTGCATGAGCTAGATCTAAAAATTTGCTTTCTACCTTTTTTTCTTTCGAGACGCGTTATTATTATGACTAAATTTCGTTTGTCGATTATTTGACTTATAATTTTAATAGTCCTATGCAAAAATGTGGGGGAAGCACAATAACCGACCGCGTAACGCGAGGTAAATACATTATCGAGCGCGAAGCAAGAGATAAATATTTTATCGAATAGGGTCCCAAAAAAACACCATAAGTGCAAAAATGGGTTTTGCAAGTTTTTAAAGCTAATTATGATTTTCCTTTTTTTAAATGAAAATTTTTTCTAATACATAACATCCTATAGGATTATCTAATAATCAGATGAAGTATACTTCATCTGATAATTAGATGTTAACATAAATTGTTTACACAATTTATTATTGTTTTTGGCAATTATCTCTTAGAATGGAGTTAGAAAGTCGCAGTTTGTTCAAAAATGTACCACTTTTTGACCAGTATCCAATTAGAATGAGGTAATACTTGATTAATGTTAACAAACATAATTGTACAAGCAATTTATTATTATTTTTAATAATATTCTCTTAGAATAATGCTAGACAATAGCAGTTTTTTCTGAAATTTTCAATCATTTGTCTACTTTTCACTTAGAGTGAGTTATCAGTTAGTTCAATTTAGCAAACATAATTATTTAAGCAAATAATCATTGTTTATAACTGATTTCTACTTTATTAATGCTAGAGAGTTGCGGTTTCTTCTGAAATTTTGAAAATTTTACCCACTTCTTACTTAGTAAAGTAATAAATAATGCAAGTTAACAAACATAGTTGTTTAAACCATTTATTATTGTTTATCTTCTCTTAGATAAGTGCTAAAAAGCTGCGGTTTTTTCTGAACACTTAAACTTTTTTTCCACTTTTCACTTAGTGAGGTTAATGCAAGTTAACAAAAATGCTTATTTAAACAATTTATCATTGTTTATAACTATCTTCTCTTAGATAAGTGTTGGAAAGTTGCGGTTTTTTTCTGAAATGCTTAACTTTGTTTTACCTTTTTAGTTACGAGCAAATAATAAATAAACATTATAGGGAATCATATTTTAAACAATCTCTTTCTTTTTTGTAAATATAATTTTATGAAATGAAAAAGATATTTGTAAAATTAATATCTGACTTTAATTCCCTTCTTACTAGATGCGAAAGTCAGAAACGATATTTACTACAAGTGATAACAGAGTGAACCTCAACCAGAATTATTTTTAAAATAGTATTATATTTTTTGAGTGAATTATTGTTCTCTATTCCCAATGTTTAAAAAAAAATTAATTCAAACAAAAAAGCTATCTTACACATGAGAAAAAAAACAAAAAATGAAATAATCAGAAGTAGGTGGAAGCACTAGGTCTTTAAATGACTTATAAAAGTTTTGTTTTGAATTGCAACAACAAGTTAATTGCAAAGCGTAAAAGAAAAATTTGGAATTACGCATATTTTAATATTAGCCACCCTCTCCTTCCCTGGAGAAAACACGTCTAGTCGATGATAATATACAATATATAAAGATTAAAAAGACCTCAAATAAATAATTAATTGATTATAACATCTCACGGGACAAGGTAGACTTACTGCAGTCAGGAAATTGCTGACGGTACTCTGTTACCAAATGTAGTGAATATTGTTTCTGACTTTCGTCTCTAGAAAGAAGGGAATTAAAGTAAAATATCAATTTTACAAATATCTGTTTCATTTCATAAAATGATATTAACAAAAAAGGAAGAGATTTTTTACAATATGATTCTCTCGAATGTTTATTTATTACTTGTTCATAACTAAAAAGGCTAAGCAAAGTTAAACATTTAAGAAAAAACCGTAACTTTCTATCGATTATCTAAAAGAAGATAGTTATAAACAATAATACATTGTTTAAACAACTGTGTTTTTTAACTTGCATTATAAATTACTTTATTAAGTAAAAAGTGGGTAAAAAGTAAAAAAATTCAGAAGAAGCAGCAAATATCTAGCATTAATAAAGAAGATAGTTATAAACAATAATAATTAGTTTAAATAATTATTTTTGCGAAATTGAATTAATTATTAACTCCGTCGGAGTGCAAAGTAGACAAATAGTTCAAAATTTCAAAACAGCCGTAACTTTCTGGCATCGTTCAAATGTAATATTGTTTAAAATAATAATAAATTGTTTTAACAATTTATTTTGTTAAATTTAATCAATCATTTACATTACTCTAATTGAAAATTGGACAAAACTGGAAAATTTGTTCTAAACTGTGACTTTATAACTCCATTCTAAGAGAAAATTGCTAAAGACAATAATAAATTGTTTAAAAAATTATGTAAATATCTAATTATCAGTATAAAGTAGTATTTTATGGATTAAAAACAATTTGCATTAAAAAAACCGTTAAAAAATCATAATTTATAAAGTAATATATTTAAAAGTAATATTTTATTCATATTCTATAGGAGAAAATGTTGAGTTTCAACTCGATTAGCTAATATTGATATTTCTGAATGAAATTTACAAAAACGCCTTTTTTTCTTTTGGGAAGTACGTGTTAAACTTCATGGGGCTTGGGCCATTTCTAAATATAATTTTTTTCAAAATAAAACAATGGATTTTTTTGCGTGGATTTGAACATATTTCCGGGCGATATGCATGAAAATTCGAGAAAAAAAATTCTAATGCATTTTTGGACCATCCTACTGCAACATTGTATACTATACAGTGTACATCGTATAGTACGAATGATGAAGACGAGTATACACTAAGCTTAGTTAAGCTTAAGAAAGTTGCATGAAGTTAAAATAAATGACCTATAAGTTACCATAAATTACCAAAAATAAAAACATAATACATAAGGTTCTATGCGTAAAAACTTTGACAACAATAGAAATTGTAACCTGTATTTGATGTCTCACTATGTGTGATTGCCAAAAAGTTAACCATTTCAGACAACACGATTTTCGAGAAAACATAAGCTTTCCAAACCAGTCAAATAATTTTTTTAACTAGGTCTAACCCTACAGAGTAAGAACATATCAAACTAAGAGGTCAAGGAATAAAGTGATGTGTATGCATTTTAAACAGTAGATGGCGTTATATGCAACTTTCGCCCATGATAAACAAAATAATTTCAAACAAAAGTTATAAAAAATATGCAGAACAGCAAAAAATATTGAAAAATATGCGAAAAATGCGTACGCATTATGTTCACCGCATGTAAGAGCCGAGCTGCGTTCGATAGTTATCTTCACAGTGCAATCGGCTCTAATCCGCTCCCTGATTATCACGATTTATTTAATTTTGACTTCAGCGTTACAAAACATCGTCTTATTTTATAGTATAATGAATTAATATGGAACGTCACCGAACATTTTATAAAAAATATCATGCAAAAATAGTGATCATTATTAATTTACTGTTATTTGGAATCGTGATTGATGAAAAGATTTTTATCTATGCTAAAATCTTTTTAAGTACAAAATTAACCATTTTAGCCAAGTTCATGAATAGCTTGAAACATTATTAAGTTTTAACGTAAAATAGCGATGTCGCGTGACCCGAAAAAAATAGTGTGTCAATCTCAAATAATTTTTACATTTTCATCCTAATGAGAAGGTCTTATGTAAAATTTGAGTTAGTCGGTTTTCATCAAATCTCCACGTTTTGAGACCCCCTAAGTCAGAAAAAACGATTTTTATGAAGGTGTCTGTCTGTGAGTCTGCCTGTCTGTAGTCTGTAGTATCGTGTTGGCACGATAACTTTCGAAAAATTGATCAGATTGGATTGTGCTTAGGCACACTTTTAAGGCCTCAAAAGACAGAGCAAGTTCGTTAACCAGACATTTTGGATAACAATTCGAAAATTTAGAGCATTTTGAAAAATTTTGAGACCATTTTTTCAAGATTTAAAAATTCTATGTATGGCTATTCATAGTACGTACTCGGAAGCTCGAACAATTTATCCTTATGACAAAAAACAAACCAAAATGAACATTTTAAGCGGAACAACCCACGTTATGAAAAAAAGTCAAAAGAAGAAAAACGTTTCTTTTTGAAAGCTCTACAAGATTATCATAACAACATTTTGAATTTTTTCGAAAAATCCAAAATTCAAATTTTGATCGCACCAAAAAAAAATTAAAAAATACACTATGTAAGATAAGGGAAAGAAAACAAGAAAAGAAAAAGTCTTGAAAAACAACATTGAAAATAAAATAATTAAATTTTTGGACAAACGACACAAGCTATGAAAAAAAAATGAATAGACAGAAATTGCTCATCCAAAAAACAGTTACAAATTTGACAGCAGTAATTTTTTATAGGACGCCTACTTTTCGTTTTAATAGTAAAAAATAACATTAAAAATAAAAAAAATTATTTGTTGTAAAACGACAGAAGCTACAATAAAGTGTATAATAACAACATGTTTTGTATTGGATGCACCCTTTTTTTTAATTGTAAAAACAAGACAATGAAAATATGTATGTTTCAATACCAATGCATATTATGAATTATGATAATATAAAATTATTGAAATGATAGATTTTTCAGGGTAGCTGAGAACAAAAATTAGTGCAAAATAAGTAGCAAATATTGAAGTAATCATGAAAAATAAAATTTGTACATTATTTTGCAATATCTGAATAAGCAGTACCAGCTTAAGATACAGAAATAAATATAATATACATTTGATATAATAGTGTTAAACATAATGTACTGAATTGTAACCACATTATTGAAATATTTTTAGATAAGAATTATCAAACAAAATTTAGAAAATAGTTGGGACTTAAAATGGGGGCCTTTTTACAATCACTGAAATCTAGGTTTATCTCATGAGATATTTTATTATTTTCAACTATTTTCAAAACTCCTCCGCCTATTAAGTTGCAACCTTGTTTAAAAGCGTTATTGCAATAACGTATTTTTAGACTTGCAATATAACCTCTTTGTAAATAAATCCAACTTTTCACTGTTAAACGGATGGATATATGGATTCCTAAAAGAGAAAGCCGCAAATGTGTAGGCGGTAAACTCCTGGAATTCTGAGTTGTGATTTTATTTATTTTTTTATTTCCGAGCTGTGAAAAATGCTTTGACAAGTCAGAAAAGGAACATAAAAAGGTTATAAACGTGGAGATTTTAGAGAGAAAAAATCAGAGCTTGTAACTTTTTAAATTTTGTATGACTCTAAGGGTTAAAATTAAAAATTTGAAATTATACCTATTTCACAAATTAATAGAAAAAAATGTTTTTGGTCAAAATGAAACATTTTTTTATATTCATGATAAATACAATAAGTGTATAAATAATAATGTGTGAGATGAAAAAGTGCGCTCTTATTTTATAAATAGAATTTTTTAAATGTATTGACAAACTTTTGATCTGCTTCTTCAGCCTTATAATAAGTAAATTATGATTTTTTTAAATTATTTTCCAATATACAATTCATTAAAATTTCTTCCTATAAATTGTAAACATTATTAATACTCTGTAAATAGAATTAGATACAAACATAGGTTTTTATTTTGCAATTTTGCAATTAATTCTAACATTAAAGAAAATTATATCTTGAGCTTTCTTTTGAATATATAATAAAGGACATGCTACCAAGTAGCATTTACTCATATTTTATCGATTTTATTTTGAAATAGAGTAAATCATAAATAATTAGTACTTAGTATATTTGTTATAAAAAATTCGTCTAATAAAACCTTTTGATTAAAATAATCAATCCTCCAAACAGAAGCGTATAATATTCCAGGGACATAATATTGTAGACTTGTTTATCAAATTGAAAGAGTTACAAATCTCACTTTTCAAAATTAGTACGCATTTCTATTTTGATTTCCTTTTATAAAGAACCATCTCTCACGCCTTCTCTCAATAATCAAAACTAGGAATCAGCTAATTATTGATAATAATTGACAGCACTGAAAAGATTCTTCAGAAACTATAGTTCCGACGTTCGATGGAATAAAACTTTTTTCCAGAGATGGACTTTTCTTTGATAACTCAGTAGTCTATCTGGGTAATGAATTCTTCCTTGGACGCAAAGTTACAAACCAAAGTAGGCAACTACTTAGTAAATAAGAACGTAAATTGCCATGGAAGCAAGTTTCGCAACTCATCCCTGAATGATAATACTGCCGGAAGCTGTGCATCATCACGAAGAGTATCGCAGTCGCTCTCTTGCAAAATCCGAAATATGCATGAATCCTTTTACTGCTATACGGGGAGTAAATAAAAATGCCATTGTACATGGGTGGCTGCTCGAGAAACGAAACGTTTGGCAATCGCATCCCGCTTCTACTTGCCAAGTGGAAAGGATTTTTGTGGAGATGTAGGTTCTCAGCCAGCAGAAAGAGAGCTTTCCGAATGATTTCATTCAGCCATGCGAAGAATCTTGGGTTTTACAAAGTTTCTCGAAAAAGAAAACAGAGTAAAGGGGGACTACCTATTATGAAAGTGAGGGCTTTAATGCATTAACAATAAGGCAAAAATATAATCTTGCTTCTGCTACGAATAAAGAATCAGGGTAGAAAATTTTATTTAAAATTCTGAGTAAAACTTCAGGAAGAAAAAAGCGTAGGAGAAGCCAGTACGAGATGGGTACTAGTACGATCTAAATAATGGGAAAAAGTGACTGGGTTTTAAATAAAAATTTCTGTAGTAACATTGAAACTTGTGGTTTTGAAATGTAGATGAACATTTTTTCCATTATTAACTTTCATCGAAAATATATTTAACGAGTTTTTATGAGAAATTTCATTCGGTACGAGGTGAAAAAATTCTTGACAGGTTATGCTCGGAAAATTAAAAGTGGGGGCTGGTGTAACTGACCTGGATATCAAAGTAATTTTGCGACTTTTAGGCTTCGAAGACAAATAAGTATGCACTACCAACCAAACAACTTTTGAATAAATAAGTAAGCTTATGCCTTTTACCAAAATAACCAAATAAAATTATTCGTAATTTTTTTTTCTATGATAGTGGGTAGTAATGACTGCCATGGTTTCATGATTAATATGCCACAATTGGAGCTCGTACAATTTTTGTAATATATTGAAAAATAATAAATGAATAAATGTTTTTGAATAATAGTTTTGGATTATTGTTTCATGAGTTTAAACACAGTATCCTTTGACAACTGATCAGAAGGGCCTAAAATCGGAATGCTCACTTCATACCAGAAGAGAAGAATCGGAATTAAATTGATAACAGCCTACTTGCATTTTCATAAGTCACTTATTTTTCAATTGTTCTTTGCAAAGTTATGTACAAAATAATTTTTTCTATCTACCTCGTACTGTTTTCCCCTACAATACGTTTTTTTTAATTCTAAGACAATTTCTAAAAACAATTTTAAAAAACAATTTTGTACATGATTTAGAATAATCAAACTCGCAATAGTGTTGGAGAGCAATTGTTAAAACTTTAAATTCTGAATTGTATAGCATTGAATAATTCTACTCGAATCAATATTTTACTCCATGCAATCATGCATTTTGTATGACTCTCTTTATCTTAATTGGGCCCTTGCACTATTCACTGCGATGAGCATACATAACTTCAGCACTTGAGTACAATGCATACTTGGATGTGCAAACCGCCAAGTACCATGAAAAGTGAATCTACCCGCTGCGCTGCAGCTAATGCACATTTAAACTTCCCCAGAAGAAAAAAGTTTTCAGCCTCCATTGCTCTTTTCTCTTCATATATTCTAATGAAAGATTCCCGCGGGAAATCCTGCAATATCTCGCGAGAGTGATGTTTAATTTAAGTGTATGTGGAGAAAGCATATCCGTCATATACGGGAGTGAGCCGATAAATACAATAACTGCATTATTAAATGCAATATTGTTATCTGAGTGTGGTAAAACGAGGAGTTACTGCTATTTTCATAACTTTAGTTGTATTATTGTAGAATATTATTGTAGATGGTGAAACTTGTTTCCTCTTTTCATACTCTCTAAATCTGAATTAGAATTTAGCGTAAAACTACTAATTTAATTAGTAAGCCTTACTACTATAAGTGGATCAGTAAGACTTTGTAAGTAAAATAGTAGTAAAGCTTATTAATTCAATTAGTAAGCTTCATTGAGTGAATTAGTATAGTTTTCTATTGTGACTTCCTAGTTTTCTACTCAAGATTTGAGTAGAAATGCTTAATAAAACAATTTATGAATGACTTCTTACTATTTCATTGGGGAAAAACTACTTTATAAATCTAAATTATTTAAACGTAACTGATTGTTAGTCAATCATGTCTGTCAGCTGGCTTTACCAATTAATTTAAATTAAGTAATTGTTAGCCAAATTTAAGTAATTATAATGTAACTGAATATTAGTACATATTGACTAATAATTAGTTATTGATCGATGTTAAAACCAATCCTTTATATTTGATTTCATTGGTAGTATCATATTATATACACTTTTTGAATCATATTCTATAGTTTGGACAGTTGTGTTCAAATCCTCTGAGGTTACATCTGCTTGAATACTTGGGAAGCCACTAAAAGGATGTACTATATTACTGGGTATAACAGAGTTAAAAGGTTTTAAGATTCAAATGGCCCTTTGACCATGACTTACAGCGCAGTGGTTCGTTATAGGTTAAAATAAGGAATATAATTTAAAACATAATTTAAAAATATAAATTAAAATAATTTATAGCTACGATATAGTTTTAGAAACATATTTATTTTCTTTAATAATTAAAAATAAAATAGAACAAAAAGGGATAAGGATGTCACATATAAATCAAATTTGTACCTGCATCCCTGCCTAGAAGCTTTTTTTAACTCTAACTTAATTTATGAGAAATGCTCTTATTAGGATTAAGAAAGAAAATATTGTGAGAGAAAACTCTAGATAAAAAATTCTTTGGGGGTCTACATAAATGATTCTCCAGACATTGATCTTATCTTCTAATTGAAGAATCTGGCTTTATTTCGTCATCATTTTCCACTTTAAGCCTTCATTATTCTCACTCATCTTTATTTACTTATACTATTCCAATATTAGTTTAACATAATAATAGTTCCCTACCATACAAAAAGTTTATCAAATTAAATCAAAAGAGACCTTCCACCTGAAAGCTTAAAATTTAATCAACGGTAATTCTTAAGATAATTTAAAGCAGAACGTGGAAATTAGTTTCAGTAACTCTAATCCACCCAGAAATTCCAGGCGCACTCGAGGTTATACATACGATCCATCATATTTCCAATGAAATCTTACTTAAACTGTTAGCGGAAAATTTTCCACAGTTATTCACGATTTCGTGGCCAACGTACTTTTTCTCTTTTCAACGTCTTTTCTCTCTTTTGACTGAAAGCCGAAAAATTGGGTAGACGAGTGGCGCCGCAATATTGCCATTTCGGTCCAATGATGTGACGGAGTATAACTACTTTTCTTCTCTTTTCTGACCTCATTTGAAAAAGATACCATTCTCTAAATGATCTATTTCCGAAACATGAAACGCAGCTCGTTATTAATTGGAATTATCAATCAGTTATTAATAGTAATTTTATTGTCAACTGGTATTTAATTAGAAAGACATGGGCTACTGAAAATTAGTATATCATCCCGCGTTTAATTTGCTAATGAACTTTTAGATTCGAGGGTGCAATTCTCAGTAGATTGAAGGAAGATCAGTCACCCATTTATCACGTATGATAAACTAGCGACGTGTTGGCAACCAATTGTATCTAATCACACCTGACATTCGTGTTAGTAATTTCCGCTGCAGTAAGTCAAAGTCTCGCCCTTCTCGATTAATCATGCATGTCGCTCATCTCTATTTTACACTTTGATGCTAATATCAAAATGTTTGCTTTAATTAGGAAACCTTTACATCAATAATCTTAATTTCTGGTATGAAAATATAGGACCTTTAATCAAGAACTATTTTTAGTCAGGGACCTGTCTAACGCCTTCGCTTAGAATTTGTTACCAACATGTTACATAAAGATGAAGGTTTCTCCAGCCATTCCAAATCTTAATGCTATTTTAGAGCAGGATAAATTTGGGGGAAAATGAATACCTACCACTTCCTTCAATGAACTTACGCTTTTGTTTTCATCAATTTCCATCAATATTGATAAAAACTCACAGAGTATAGGAAGGAGAAACTGAACATGGGACAAACTCTTTTTATATTCTCATAATTTATGCTGGAATTAAGGTATTAGATTTATGTGGATTTTGACTTATCCAGTTTTCGTATATTCTCGACATTTTGAGACCTCTGAGTCAGAAAATATGGGGTTTATTGACATGTCTGTTTGCCGGGATGTATCTCTGTAGTCTGAGTGCAAGATAACTTTCGAAGAAATTTACTAAACAAACTTTCATTAGGTACACTTTTTTGTAGACCAAAAAGACCGGCTATTTCGTCAGCCAGCCTTTTATCGCCAATATTTATGGTTTTAGCCATCAAAAATAAAAAGGGAAAAATTTTTTATTTAACTTTTCCACGAAATTACGCTTGATACGATAAATAATTTTGAGTCCAAAATTATTACTTTCTGGAAGGTCTTCAAAATTTCCTTTAACTGTTTTTTAATAGAGATCATGGTTTTTGTTTTACACATGGGAAATGACATAAGAAAATTAAAAATTAAAATTTATAGCTAACAATGCAAAATATGATGAATGATCGAACATCAAAGTTTTTTCCCTTGAAAAGACGATTAAAAGAATATGATTTATCATAGTTTATTAAAATATTTACATTCTTATCATTTATGATGGAAGGTATTAGATGTGTGCGAATTTAGACCCATCCAGTTTTCGTAAATTCTCGACGTTTCGAGACCCCTTCAGTCAGACATGTTGATAAACCCCATTTTTTCTGGCTCAGGCGTCTCAAAATGTCGAGAATATACGAAAACTGGATAAGTCCAAATCCACATAAATCTAATACCTTAATTCCAGCATAAATTATGAAAATGTAAAAAGCGTTTGTCTCATCTTCAAAAAGGATTGAGGTCAAATCTGGTATATAAATCAAGTAGATCGATCTTTTCCTTCGTCGAGTTTCCACGTTCGATAGACGTATCCGACGTGTCGACCGTAGTGCCCCGAAGGAAAGCCTACAAAAAGCGTAGCCTGGTAGGTGGCTTAAATTCTTAAAGTTTTCGTCTCATGACTCTTATAACTTTCTATCTTGTCTTTCAGTTTCTCTATCCTATACTCTGTGAGTTTTTATCAATATTGATGGAAATTTACGAAAACAAAATCGTAAGTTCAGTGAGCGAAGTGGTAGGTATTTATTTTTCCCAAAATTAATTCTATGTGTCACCTACGCGCACGTGCATCACATACTATTTTTTGAAACACCTGTCATGAGAATTTCCTTCTCAAAATGATGAAACTCAAGGTTTAGACGGCATAGTGTATAAGAAAGAAACTGGGATAAAGCGTAGTGGGGTCCAAGAACGAAGCCCCCCGAGAGGAAAAATACCCTACTAAAGAGATTCTCATGGGCCCTAGAATCTAGTAATCTGAAAATTTTCCAATCATTTTTGACAAAAAAAGAGGAGTCAGAATATTTATTTGAAAGTAAGAAGAATATGCATGGTGTATTTCACTCATTTCTAAATCTGTACACTAATAATTGCACAAGCAAATAACTGCTGTGACATTCTTAAGAAAGTTATAGGTTTCCTGATCTGTCAACACTGAACTTCGTAAACATCATGATGTCATGACAACATCTGTTGTCAGAGTCCTACAGCGAATGTTAATGCTGTTTTGTGATTGGCCATCAATATTTTGCGAATATCCTATGCGTTTTTCTTCGCACACTCGAACCAGTTTGCGAATAACATCTCCCAGAAAATGCGTGAATCGGGTACTTTGCGCTGGCTGCGCAGCCACGAGACGTCGAACTTCGCATACAGGTGTTTCAAAACATTGTTTTTAAGAACAGGTATGTCTGTCGGACTGTCTCTCAGTCTATCTGCCTGTCTGTCTGATGTATTTCTGCATGTTTGTGGATTAGCCAGCCTTTCTACTGCCAATATTTATGATTTTAACCATGAAGAGTAGAAATGGGAAAATTAAATATTTAACTTTCCCATGAAATCATACAAAATTATTACTTTCAGGAAGTTCTACAAAATCGGATTTCATTGTTTTCTGATGAGGATAATGTTTTTTGTTTTAAACGTGCAAAATTGCATACGAAAATAAAAAAATCAAATGTATAGCTAAACAATGCAAACTACGATAAAAGGTCCAATAGCAAAGTCTCTCCCCTTAAAAAGACCATAAAATGTTAATTTTTGCATTAACATCATTTATGATGGAAGTTATTAGATTCATGTGAATTTGAACCTATGCAGTTTTCGTCATTTCTCGACATTTTGGGAACCCCTTAATCCGAAAAAATGGTTTTTAGGAACATGCCTGTCAATTTGTATTTTATTCTGTAATGTGGACGGTGATTTGTCAAACTCAGCGCAGAGGGAAGCAACGAGAGTAGAAACATGCCTTGTTCGCGGACACAAGACATTATCAACGATTTCCTTCCTTTTCTTACTATTTGGAAAGCGATGTTTTCCTTTATTTTTATACCTAAATGCCACACACATACCTGTCATTTCGAAAATAGAGTTTTAAGGTTGTATGTAAAAAAATCAATCTCTGGTAAAATTTTTTAAGAAAGAAGCTATATTTAAATAGAATGATTATAAATTAATTTCAAATTTTTCAGCGATACCGACGCGATCATGGAGAATGCATCATGGCCCCCACATCCCGACAAGGGCCCCCTGGCCACAAAAT
>CAKNWU010084934.1:0-11785 GCA_932072015.1 Andricus quercustozae | reverse complement strand
AGCGCGCGCAAGACCCTCTTCGGCTCATGGGTTTTAGAATAAGCCATCTGCATGTAGAAATGGACTGAAAAAGAAAGAAGTTACATTTATTTGATTAAATTTTTTTCATAAAACTAAATAGATCGTTTTTAAAACACACTTTGACAATTTATTTATATACACATAATACATAAAAAACATTTATCGTAATTTAAGGTTAAGTTCTTTATTATTTTTTGACAGATGTAACACTCTACTTAACTATAAAAAATTAAATTTCTGTTTAAATTTTGTAAGCGTCGGCAAAAAATTCACGTAATTAGTGTCAATTTTAATTATTTTATTTTAAATTGAAGCATTTATCACAGAACCCATCAACATAACTGATATGAACTGGACTGATAATAGAAAACTACAACCCTGAGCTCCGTCACGTCAATCCGTTCTCCACTAATCACTTTCAAGCAGAAACAGATAGGGATCCCTCCACTCTTTCTTTTCTCTCTTGCACCTTATTTTGCGTTTCCTTCATTGGGTTAGCAATCCATTTTCTATAATGTTGATAGAATAAGAAAATATGAGTTTTGTTTAAAAATCGTTGAAAGCAAATTTGATGTTTTTATCAAAGTAGCACAAATCCACGAGTTTGCACCAAAACGGCACATATCCAAAATAACAAGGGCGGTATCTCCTGAAGGTTTTGACCTGACCAATTCATATTTGGGGGCATCATTTTCAGTGCCTACCTACTCAATATTATAACGAAAAATCAAGAAAAAAAAATTTGCTTGTACTGTAATTTGTTTTTTTTTGGCTCCTGAAAAATTTTCTAAAATGGATATGTACCCTTTTGAAATTAAGCTCCTCAAATATGATACTAGACTTTTCAATGAAAACGAATTGACTTTCAACCATGAATAATTGGATTTTTGTATTGGGTTCTATTAACTCAGTTTTCATTTAAGCGAAAAAACGAGGAATTTCATTGAAAACAGGGGAAAAAGAGAAATTCTTCAAAAACCCTTATGGAAAAGAAGTATTGGTAAGTATTGGATCCAGTACTTTTTTCGCGGAAAGTATTGAATTTCCAATACTTACTCGCGAAAAAAATTTAGATCCAATATTTACTAATACTTCTTTTTCATAAGAGAAGGAAGAAAGTAAGGGAATAGGGAGGAAATTCAGTGAAAATTCTGTGCAAGAATGCAACTGATATTATTTCAGACTATGAATTGTGAAGTTCCGCAAGAAAAGGGCCCATTTTGTCAACCATACTTCAGGAGATATTCGCGTTTTTATGATGCAAGATCTAAAATATAGATTTTGTATTTCCGGTGGGAAATCATACTTTAATCAGTGCTCTATTTTATACATTTTACTTTTCTGTCCCCGAAATGGCTGAAAGGTGACTTAGATGGTTGGTGACAAGCACAATTCTAAATATATGTATTTTTTCGAAAAGTGACACGATATTTATTGCAAAAGCGGAAAGCAATCTGAATAATTCCCTGTTTTCAAAAAAATTCCCAGCTTTTTCCCAGTCAGTGGTCAAAGTTAGCATTTTCTAAATTAGACGACTACATATAGCTTTCATTGGCAATGTGTGGTAGGACAGTGTAATTTAATTCGCAGGTGAGATTAATTCAATGCAGTTCCATGCATTATTGCTACCCGATGGAGAATTTTCGCGCTAGAATCGACATTGGATTTCCTCGAATTCACATGCCAACAGCCCAGCAAGTACACAGTCCGCAAATGCGTACTTGGACAGTGACAAACGTCCTCGAATTCTCGAACCCGACGTTTAATGCCTCTCTGTTAAGCAATTTGCATTAGGCGAAATGGTGACGTCTAGCCGTAGGTACCCATGCAATGATTGCTTCAATTTTCAATCAATATTCGAGTCTTAGGGTTAACTTGAAATATCGGATTTTAACCAATCATGTCGATGATGGAAATAGAACCATTGATCCTCTTTCAAAAGTAATCAACATTTTTGCAAAGTGTAGGTTGCAATATATCTTGAATTTTAGTAGACAATAAAAAATAGGGTCATTAAAATAAAACACCTCTAACATTTTATAATAACGCAAATGGTTTTTCAATTGATTGCTTTACTGATAATTAAATTTCTACCTGGGTCAAAATTTCAAGCCCTGACACAATAATATATCTTAATAATATCCTTCCAAGTAGTAATTGGAAATGCACAAATATCGAAATCAACTGGTATGAAAATTTAACAAATTTTTAAATTAACGTATTTAAATTTGAGCTAATCCAGAATTATTTAAAGATCAAAAAACAATATCAAATTACTTCTCAAAGAGTTATATCATTTTCTGTAAATACTTGCTTGTAGATATTACATTTTTTATTGGAACTCTAGAGACCTCAAGCCAATTCTCATATGCACTAAGGTGGTGCTTACTTTACTTTTTGTGTAAATTGTGCAAAAACATTTAAAGTATGCAACTTTTTCAGTTTTTATTTAAATCAATCGACCACACACGATGAGCCTCAATCATTTTCAACCTGAAATTTCTTGCACTGGACTTTTCTTTACAGAATCCTTTTTTCTTGTGAATTTTAAAGTATTTTATACTCAAAGCGAAAAAAAGTATTATGCCCTTCTTAAAATAGGTAAAACTTAAAAAATTAAAACCTCAAGCGTTTTGTACTCGACTTTTATTTATTGTTTATCACTTTTGGATACTTTTTCAACGGTTGAAATGTTTTAAGGAAAAACAGTATTGGGCCCTTTTTGAAATAAGTAAAATTCACTTCCTCTTTTGGATTAAAAACTGAGTTGGAACGCACTATAAAATAATTGGATAAATTGAAAACTCTGCGTTTTATCGAGATTTTTGCATAGAAGAAAATGGTTTTTTGTCATTAAGGTTATTAAAGCGTTTTTGATTTAACTTTTCTTTGTTATTTATTAGTTTTAGATTTTTGGAAAACGTTTTATATATCTAAAGAAAAAAAGTATCCGGCACTTTTCAAAACACATACAATCAAATTCTATTTTTACAAAAAATATATGTTTATTAAAAACAAAGCTTTAGGATGGTTAGTTTTTACATTAAAAAAGTATTTCGAATAATTTCGATTTCATTTATAGTTGGACGTAATACTAAAAAACATGACTAAGAAAAACTAAAAAAATTGAAAAAGTTATTTTTTATTTTATTTTTTCTATTTAAGCATCTCCAATATTTCTAATTTGCCTTTGTACTACTTATTAATTATCAGAAAGATTCTTCCTGCAAAGCAACATTGAGAGCAACAACTTGTAGGTTGATGATGGTGAAGGTTCACCGTGCATATCGGATGATAATCTCTATGTAATCCTTAAAATATCATAATTTTTTAAAACTTGAAATTTTCCAAATTTACAAATATGCGGACCCAAAAATTAGGGTGAAAAATTGCATTTTCTATATAGTTATTACCTTAAACTGGCGGCAAACTAAATGTTCAAAAAGTAACTAATTTGTGTTTTTCAGTAAAGTATTTTTAAACTGTGCTAGAAAAAAATTTTGACTTTAGGTATCATCATATGATCCCAGAAGTCCAAAATTGACAATCTTGAATTTTGTCAACATTTTTAAATGTTCAGTTCACAATTTATTTTACAATAATTTATTAAATATTTTTCCAATTTTTGAACATTCTAAGTTAATATCTATGAAAAATAAAAATTTTCACAGTAATTTGTTGGTTTGCCATTTGGAAATTTAAAAAATTTCAAGTTTTTTTAAATTACTATATTTTAAGCATTACATAAAGATTATAGTCTAATATGGAGATTTAATGTTAATAAAATCTGAAATAGTTACGAAAATTAACGTTTTTGCATGATTTCGCACATGTTAATGTTATTGGAAACTTCCAGTGCCTGGGGGGAGGACATTCTATTTTTGGGCATTCGCACCAGACTCGCCGGCAGATGAAAACTATTTCCAAAAAAAGTAAAATAAGGACCACCTTATTAACCATTATACATAGAATGTTTTATAATTATTTTATATGCATGCTTTTATTCCAAAATTTTATATAATACTATCAGTATTGGTGTTTAACTTCAGAAAAAACAACCTTGCTAAAATAGGGAATCGAATTGCAGCATAAACAATAGTTTTCTTAGAATGTTCAGCTTAAATTTCAATCTCTTTTCGAAAACTTATTTAAATCTTAAAACTGAAGCCGAAAAAAATCGTCATGCATTTTCCAGTTCGATTTCAACATCAGTCTCACTTATTTTATTAAATGTGTACAGTACACAGTAAAACTCTATATCTTTAATAATTCGTAGAGGAATATAGAACCTTTATTTCTCAGATTTATGATAATTCGTGGGCTTTGAGTAACTCATATATTATTCACTAAATATGCAATTTGATGGAGTAATTTCGTGTATTCAGGTCTTTTTATATCAAAATAACGAATTAACGTAATAGTCTGATTAGGCGTGAAGAAACAAAGGGAAAAAAGTATTGGAAGGGAGGAGTAAATTTAACTTCGTGTTTTGCAAACATAAAATGAATGACCAATGTCTGCATAACAAATCCGAGCTTTTTCTCTCTTGCGGCACTTTTGTCTGATTTCTGGGTGCACTTAACGCTTTTTATACACCTGCGAGGTTGAGAGACGCCAATAATTGTTGCGGCATAGGAAAAACGCACGAGCTCTCTACGCTATTGCATGAATGTGCGACTGAGCAAGCTCGACCATCCCCTACCACCTTCCTGTTCTGCCCTGAACGAGCCAACGCCAACAAAACTCATACAACATACCACATACAACATACACTATTACATCTAGCAACATTCTACATTCTGACTCGTTCTATATATCGCCTACTGGCGATACTCCACCAGGTGTGTTCATCAGGTTTAGAAAGAGCGCACTTTGCATTCGGGTCGTGACGCCGCTATCTTGCGAGTTCATAAACAAAGAAAAATGTTTTTAGAAATGTAAAATGTGGGAGACTATTTTCGTGATTTAAATCAGTGGACCTCCAATAAGAATGAATTAATTTTTATTAAATTGTCACTAATTCTCAGTAGTATTCCGCTGATCCAAGTTCAGAAAATCATGCAATATGTTTTGCAATTTTCCCCCTCTTATGTCCTCTGCCATTAAAGGAAAAGATTTAGTTACACTCGGTCTCTTATATGCAATATGTAAACTGATGATATCATCAAGAATTATGTACAAAGAAAGTAATGAAATATGTTTAAGGTCATATTAGTTCTGTAGCCACTACAACTAAATAGAGAAAATAAACATTGGCAGCTGTTCAGCTAGGTTCGAGATGATTTTCTCCCTCGGTTACTTAGACTCTGGATTCCTCCTGTTTGCTGATAATGGCGTCAGTTGATCTGGGGATTAGGTTCTCCTAACCTAGGACGATGGTGGAGAGAGGAAGTACGATATATACTTGATGAGACCAGAAATCGGAGCAAGTGTAGCTTGAAAGGGAACTTGTGCAATGTGCTTTCTCTCTTAGCTGCAGAAACGTTTGCAGCGAGTTGGAATGGGGTGGAGGAGGTGGGAAGGTCCGATCGTGTTTCCTGACCGTGGCATCTCCAGATCCAGGGATTATACTAGCCTGACACGGGACGTTACTACAGCGGCTGTGCCCTGGGGTGGCGAGGTCTCCCTCAGTGTATCGTTGTGTGCACACAAGTAAGCTCACCTACACGGCACCAAATCCGGGTGGATATAACCCCGCGAACCTAGACAGCCACGACCCTTAACCGACGACGACCACTGGCGAGTTCTGTCATCCGGACGAACTGTTGTTTAAGTGGCTTAGAATAAGTACCGTCGAAAGTCCCTGTCCCGTTTGAGCTAATTACTACCAAACCCCTTCCACTCTATACAACCTTGCCAGCAGCTGTGAGCAAAAACTTTCGTCCTTTATCAAATGCACGAGACTCTAAGCCCCCTGAAAGATAAGTAAATATCTCTCGTTCTACGGCTGACCGCAGCAAAGCTCGCAAAGAGGAAAAGTCGATAAGCATATTCTGCTTTCAATATTAAAGAGACGGGTGCTCTTTATGAGATTGAAACTGTTTTAATTTTATCATAATGTGTTTCAGAATCCTCATTTCGGGGTAATTTCATCCAATATTATTCGAATCAACGAATTTATACATCTTTGATGTTCAAGGAAAAACAAATTTTCTGATTTATTGTAATTTTTGTTATTCCCCATTCATTGTTTGGCACAAATGTTTCAGAAAAACATCCCAACTGACGTGACACCTCTTCGTTAAATTAGAGCATTAGAGAACAATGATAATGTCTAAAGTATTTTATTATCAGGCCGTGACTGCACATACCAATATTTCGATACAAATAGCCCGATTGTTTCGGTACGAATAGCGGCACAAACTGATTAATTCTTGGAAATTACAATCTTGCATCTTGATTCCGATTTAAGTTGGTATAAAGAATAGGTTGATCAGTTTTTATTATGACCTTTAGAGTTTCTCCATACGGGGGAGAAATATAGCTAAACCAGTGATATTAAATTTATCTTTGACCTAGCTACAAATATTGTTAGGAATGAACCAACGATATTAGTAAAATGTTTGAAGCAGGAATTCGCAGCAGAATTTATTACAAGTATTATTATTATTGAATCATATAAATAAATGTCTAAAACAAAGATATTAATTAGCTGAATTCAGAATATTGGAACTATGAATACGGCGTAAATGAAATAAGATTAATTTTGACAGAGGTTTGAACTTTATAGTTGATTTAACAGTTTACCTTGCAGTTAAAGAAATTATATGGGCCTATTTGGAATGGAAATATGTGGAATTACTAGCAGAACTAGTTTTTAAACTTCTTTAAGTTTTTAAAACTTGAATCAAAACTTATTTCTTTTCTCCGAAGTTCTTATTAACCAAAAATTATGACTTGAAGTTTCGATTTTGTATGACGTCTGAAATTCATGACGTTACGTGGCTAATTTAAAAATATAAACATCGTTGAATGGAGGTTACAGTTTTCCGTGTAAAAAAAAACGTATACAATGATATTATTATTTTACTGATTTTATTTTTCAGTATTTCTTTGTTCAAACTACAAATATGTTCCGAAAAAGATATATTTTTTTAATGTAAAAAAATGAATAGAGTTGCAAATATAATAACTCGAAAAATAAAAAAATTCCTAAATATAAAGCTCAAAAGGAAAAAAGATAGAGAGTCCGCGAAACCACTCTGAGGATTCGAGTTTCCGCCGGAAAATTAACATTTTTCTTGCCAAGAACTGCGTAACTCAGCAACGTAAAGCACCGTAAAAAACTGGAACATACTTTAGTCTGTTAGCGCTCTTAGCGTCCTTTGACGTGCGATGTTCTGCATGTGAACGTGGGTAGTAATTGCCAGGATCCTATTTTTCCACTTTTTTTAACTGTAACGTTCTACACTAGCAGAACATTACGTCCCGTTTATTTTCAAGGGTCAACGTAGTTCGACGCCACAAAGTTTCACTCACCAAATTTCCCCTTTGTGCCAGACACGGAAATGAAAAGGGAATTTTTCGTGCATTCGACTGGTTAAAGGTATATATCGCACACTTTCTATGTATATCATGCAACGAGAACGCAAGAATCTCATACATAGGCAATACGTTGGCGATATTTGAATTTAATTCCGGATATCGAATTCAGAAATTTTCAACTCGTTTAGAAACGGTACGGTGGTCTGAATTCGCATAAGCGAAAAGTTGTGTTGATTAAATTCACTGTCAAGAACGGAGAACGTGTTTATTTTTATCCATGTGGATGGCGGTATATGACTTTAATATGTATACCAAACCTGCTCTTAAGTTTAAATTAACAAATTTCGAGTTTCAGATTTTTTCGTTTTGTGTGTTAAAATATTTTTCTCCAAGGTAAAACAGAAATATATCCAGCAATTTAAATGGCTAGAGAAAACTTGAAATTATTTCTCTAAATATAATACAAGCTCTCAATTTCCGAAAACTTTCAGTCATTAGAAATTTTAAGCTTTAAAGTAATTAAATATTTCTAGAGTTTGAAATAAGTTCAAAGCTTGTTTGAGATTTAAGGAATTTAACAATGTTCTATCATTCTAACAAGGGGTTTGAAAGCCTTTTCGGAATGGTAAAGCTTTTGAGATAATAAATGATTTTATGAAAAGCTTTCACATGAGTATTAACAGAGATATTCCATATTTTATATTTACCAGGAATTCAAATTATAATAAAAAAATTTGGTTAATCTGAATAAACCTGTATTTGAAACAGCAAAAATATATTGTGGCTTTTATAGCAACCAATCCCACAAATAGATACCGCAGAGTTACTGATTTCGCCAACCAGAAATTCCTCATTTTTATAATTTAGTATTTTAGTTTTTATAACTGTGGTTCAATTTCAACGTTTAAACTTAATCAGAGTAACCACAGTTGGTCTAACGTTCCTCATATGTCCCAAGGATTCAGCGTCATGACCGAAAATCCTAATTTTGGCTTGAGCTAGGAACTAACGAAGGACGGTGAATATGATGGTTCTGACATTTAACATCTAATATTTTACCTTGAATTTACATGGGTGTCAATGTTCAATTTTCAGTTTCTAATGTTCAATGGGTGTCAATATTTTTATTTTAAACAAGACTTCTTCATCAAAAATTAAAATGAAATTTAATGACCAATAAGGATCTAGGCAAATTTGACATTTTAGAGTACTAAATCGATTAGTGGTTAGAAAGTGAATCAGACCCTTCAAGTTGGAAGTTTCCCTGTTTGCTCGCCAGAACACACGAAATCAACGACTGCTCTCTTGTAGGCGAAGTAATCAGTCGACGCAATCAGACATGTTGCTGTGTCGAACGAGTGTCGCTAATTATCTACTGAGTCCTGGTTGAAGGGGGGCTTAACCGATGGGGATGGAAAATCGAGGTTGTTGGACCGGATGGCCGCCAAATCGTATCGACAGAGAACCTAAACCGTGGTCTACTGCCAACACACGGGTTACAAATACCATCACAAATTCCCGCGCATTCTCACATACAATCATTGACCCCATACAGCCAGTTGTTGATCAAGATGTAGCAATTCGTCAAATGAAGGCGAAAAAGAAATCCGCCAATGACCATGTATCCTTAATTGGAAAAGATTCTCTGCGTTTGAGATGTTTCTTTCACTTCCAGATGAGAAAAGTCTGATTACGTTCGCAAAGATTCGCAAAGATTCGCAAAGAATCTTAAAGCTTTTTCAATCACGTATTTCAGACAGCCCTTTCCTGATTTACTTCAGCGGCTTTTATTGAATAAATCAGTCTTCTCATTAAATCAGCACTTTACGACACCTGCAATTACAGCAGTCTTTTATTATATATGGATCAATAACATCTTGCGCCACAGTAAAGACATTTATTAAAATATAAAACAACAATCTTTTTATATTCAGTTGTAAGATATTTAAAACAAACATAAATGAGACCTAAGTTTATCGAAAGTTTTTGATTTGTAAATAGTATGTGTTAGGGACATGCGTAGAAATTGAGATAGTAACATTAATTCGAGGACAGTTAAGCTCGGCTTACGGTGAATAGGACAAGCAGTGTGTCCAGAGCTAAATTGAAACATATAGCTGAGATTACTGTAGGCACTACAGCCTAATGTAATGTAGCCCTACAGGCCGTTACAACAGAATTCGAAAGACGCTTCTATGTGCCCACTTACAATAGTAGTCTGCTTCACGTTTCTATTACAAACTCACAGCGGGACGTAATGCTTCTGGCAGGGGATGTGCAGTAAGTGCACGAATTATACGGACAGTTTATTGCGAAACCACTGAGTGACTAGGGTTAAGCATTTTGGAATGCGAAAAAGCTTGAAATAAAAGGCCAACTGGAATGCCTCTGACCCTAGTTTTTTTTTTTTTTTTTTTTTTTTTTTTTTTTTTTTTTTTTTTTTTTACTTTAGCGAAAATGCCTCTTTGAGGAGTAATTAGAATTATGGTAATCGGAACAATGGTTGTCTATACCCAATGATTGGCCAACTCGTTTGAATATGCTAATATTAAAAAATATTCAGATTTAAAACTACTAGTAAATAGTACAGGATAAAGCGTATTCAATTGCGTAGTGTGTTTGACAAGTTTGATTACTGCAATGTAGTATTTCTGAATTCTATAATTCTAAAATCGTATTTTCGAATTTTGTTTTACGCTTATACTGTTCTTTACCAATTACCCTATCTATCCTAGTTACTTATGTATATTTACACTATTGTCTTCTACTGTAAAATTAATAAAAAAGTATCATCGGGCGTGACTCCTTTCCCCATAAATTTGAACACGGGAATAGTATGTCAATGTTGAAACTGTTTTTTATTATCACGAGCTTGGAGCAATATGGTATCCACATCCAGTAAGACGACCTTCATATTTGTAGTAGCTAATGAAATCAAGAAAGACCGTCCAGAGATCCGCGAAGGTTGATTGGGGTTTTTAAATAGAATAGAAGTAAAAATAGAGATAAATCGCAGGGAAAAAATTAGCCACACCCGCACGCTTGGACAAGAGGCTCCGACAGCTCACGAATGTGGGATATAAACCACTATCACGGTCTATAACAGTCCGCACCATAAACCTCGGCCTCACCCCGTAACGAGAATAATGCGTGCTGCTGGAGTATCCGCCTCTATTACGTTCAAAATCCCAGTAGACGTGGCCTCATCCTCCTTTTCCTTTCTCATCCTCAACCTACTCAAACCTCTCTTGCGGGTTCGAGAAAGTTCCGAGTACAGCGTCTCCCTCGTAAATACCGCCAGGACCATTAATGTTAAATTAATTAAAATTGCCCTTTGCGTCAGCAATGAAGACTGTTGCAGCAAACATGGTGCGTAATAATTAGTTTAGTTTAAGATAGTTTTACATTCTACTCTCGACAATTTTTTGCTCTTTTCGCTGGGTTCGAAAAGATAGAAATTTGTTTTAGGAGGTTGGTGCAAGGTTATATTAAAAGTTGTGGCTGTAGGAGTTGGAGGAATTAAAATGTTGTAATTAATTCAAAACTTGAAGAGAGACTTGACCTACTTGTGAAAGATCTTACGGTTTTTGGATCTATACTGGTCAGGATTAAATATTGTCATCTAATGCGACATATATTAACGGAAACTTGAAGAAAGCTTTTCATTCAAGTTATTTCAGGTCAGGAAAAAGATATATACAATTGAAACTGGGTACCAAAAGCAGTTTTCATCAGGTTTTTGTGGTGGGATTTTTTCTCCAAACTCGATTTAAGATCATTAAAGTGGCTTCCTATTCGTTCTTCCCTTCTTCACGCTCTGCTCACTTTTTTTGCAAGAAAAAAAGAAGCTAAAACTCTTACCGACGTACCGATAATTGAACCCAGTGCCTGATCCCTTCGCTTCTCTTCTCTTCTGTAATCGAATTGCCGTATTGCGTTCAAGTTGAGCTTGAGACTCTCGATTCGTTCGCGAAATCCTAAGTTTTTAGTACTCGATACTCTTCCGACTTCGTTCTTTTTCCTCGCGCGTTGCCACCCTCGATAAAACGAAGAATGAATCGAGTGGAAAAGTATAGGAGAAAGAAAGGCTCGAAACGATAAGAGAGGGTGGGAAGAATAGGAGACGCTAAAGGCAGTTGCCAATCTTGCGATATCATCTGGGTTCGAGAATATTAAAAGGAAATAAGATAGAGCGTCAAAAGATAACGAATAATGTCGATGAAAAAAGTTGGCGCGATATCGACTTTGGCAGAGTAATTCCGCGTTTATGTTCGAAAGT
>CAKNWU010084729.1:0-11439 GCA_932072015.1 Andricus quercustozae | reverse complement strand
TTTTTTGTCAAACGGATGTTTGTGAATCTTTATGTCTTCAGACATTCTACATATTTTAATTAATATGCATTTGAGAAATATTGAATTCCATTGCCGAAATTTTGTATATTCCGCACAGGACATTGAGTGAATATCGTACGGGGCGGAAATTTCGATATCCTTGGAATATGCCACGGATATCCCGGGAGATTTTTGGGACATTTTTCAGGATATCCCATACCCTGTCGATATATCTTAGGGATATGCCAAAGATATAATTTTGTTGTGAGGGTAAACACTATGTCTTGATTATCCTAATAATACTAATAATACTAATTTTCGTCATATGGTTACATTGGAAGTTATTTATATAAATTAATTTTAATAAAAAAACATAGAGTTATGTTTATTTATTAAGATTATATGTTTAAAAATCATTTTATGTTGCAAAACATTATAACAATAAAATATTGCTTTAAATTGATTTAATATCAATTTTAACTGCAAAAACAATGGGGAGATCAAACTGTTTTCCATTTTACAACTAAACTAAACTAAAACAAAGAAAAATCAATTCATCTTTGTTTTTCTTCTTTTTTCCCCCATTTATATTTTGATTTGAGCCCAATTAAAGATACCTTAAACTCCATTTAATTTTTTTGTTCATTTTTCACTTATGTGAAGACTGTTTTAAAACTAAAATGCAAAATTAATGATCAATATATTGAAAAATATCTTTTTTTTTTTTAAAGTTGGGTTTTCAAGAATTTCAAACATTTTTGCGTAACAAAATAAATATTTAGTTATTAAACTTGTTTTTGTAACAATATTTACATTATTGAACAGTTTATTTAAATCAATATTACAGTCAGTAAAGATTCTTATATTCACATAGTAGACGCAGCAATTGGGGTTCCAAATGTGAGTCAGTGATTGTTCTCGTTTAAATATGGAAATTATTTGTTATATGGTTCACGCAAATAGTTCCTTATATATTAGACTTCATATTTACCATTATAAAATAAATATATAAAATAACAGCGTAGGGAAACACTGATCCACATTTGGATGTCGCTTATATTGGGCTGAAAAAGATAAAACATAAGAGTAGAGTTCAATGAATTTCAGGATTTTAAAAATCACTTCAAATTTTGTCCCACAAGTTTTTTGTTTTTATGTATTGCTTTCTTTATGAGGAAGCAACACATACATTTTTAATCAATAGTTGATTTTTTAAACTAAAAATGATCATTATTATCCAACATTGGAATAGATACATTGTTAACAAATTAATTTTTCAACTAAAAAAACTAATTTTCATATGAATTTAGTTGAACTTTTAACTAAAAGAAAAAGATTTTCAACCAAAGAAATAAATTTTTATCTGAAATTATGGGGTGAAAATTTCACAAAAACACCTGACGTAATTTGTGGATGACCCCTTATTTATTCATTTATTATTATTTCGTGAATTTATAATTATTACATTCAATACTAATATTATTAGGTAAATTACAAGAATACTGTTGCAATTATGAACAAAGTAACATACATTTTTTTTATATTTGATGTACTAGGTACTACAGTAAGCATTACATTGCGATGACAAACAGCATAGAACAATATTTTATCTACCTATGTTTTAGCCGGTTTGGAAATTTTTTTATTTTTGAAAATCTCATTTCCTGAAATGTTCAACTTTTTGGTAATCACCCTTACATAGGTTCGGTTTTTCCGTGCTTAAATAAATGGTCGGGATTTACTGGTGGCGTCGGTTGGTATGCACTGATCGAGGGTCTCCACCGCAAAAGACTAATCACCGTACTTGTAGACCAACGTGTTTCGGACATCCACTCGATAATTATCAGGCTAATTTATCAAATCGGATACCACGATTGGCACACGCTGAGCCCAGCACTCACCTCTTACAAGGTAGAGCAATGTCCTATCTGATGAAATCGCATGTAAAGTCTAATCTTCGAAAAAATATCTCAAGTGTACGCCCTGTTTGTTGCATTCTCTAAAATCATTTTTAAACCCAATGGAATAGCTCATTTATACTCATTTTTACCACTTTCAAAGACAGAAATGAGAATCCACTTTAAAAATCTGAAACTTTTTATTAAACTTGTTTGAGTGAACACCAAAGGCAAATGAATCGTAAAACAGTCGTTCCAGCTTAAACTACAACTTATACGTTTGAATTTGAAATCGTCATTACAAATTCAACTTCTACGAGGAAATTCAGTTATTCAAGGACTTTCTCAGATTTCCGCCTTCAAGAAATGAATATTTTCGAGGGAATTCTACAGACCAAGTTTTTGTCTCAAGTTGATCTTAGAATGTGAGAAGTTCTAAATCTGAAAATTTGCAATGCAGCTACAATGATTCGTTTATCTTTCGCACTTCTAAGGAGTGCACTCGCTGTGTCTCGAGTCTCGTAATTTATAGCGGAGAATTAGTAAGAGCAAGCGCTACTTATTCACTGCTAAGTGTCGTATAAATAGAAGAGTTTTCATCCTATCAACCATCAACGATATTTCACTACTTAAAGTCATCGAATGTGTGTATTGGGGTTGCGATTTTTAGGAACTCGTTTATACTCTTATTGCCTTTAACATATTCGAAAGGTGCATTTACTGGCTTCTTAGCACCTTGATTTACGATCTATGCTAAATTCAGTGGATACACGATACTTCCCCGATGATAAATGTTGATTAAACAAATGCAGTCAAAGATCGGATAATAATTATTCTTATACCTTTTTAGCTTTATGCGCACCGATGGGCGCCAAATGCAATCCGATAATTAGTAAAAGCTTTTTACTTTCAGTTTGTAGCTGTAATGATAAAACTCGCTCATTTAAATAAAAGTAAAAATGAATCACATTCACAATTAGATTTGTTCCATTTGCTCCATTTCATTTGTAAGCTTTTTATGACCCCTTCCCCTCTTTCGCAGGATTTCAAAAGATTTGAAACATTTTAATTATTTGCAGTTATTTCAAAGTATTTCAACCAATTTCACGATATCTTAAAGGATTTCATATGATACTGAATTATTTTCACGAATTTTGAAGGTTAACAGGGGATTTTAATGGGATTTCAAGGATTTGAAGGGATTTAGAGAGATTTAATAAAATTTCAGAGGATTTAAAAGGATTTGCAAAGATTTTAAAGGGATTTTAGAGATTTTTACGAATTTTAAGAGATATAAAGGGTTGTCGATGATTTTGCGAGATTTTAAAAGATTTTAAAGGATATCCGCGAATATTGAAGGGTTTCGTAAGATTTAAAAAGATCTAACGGAATTTCAAACTATACATTTGAATCCTTCACAAATATTTACTATATTCAATCAGTGACTGAATTCTAGCTATGAATCAGTTACTCTTTACTGATGAATTAGTCGAAATAACTAATCCATAGCTAGAATCCAGCCACTTTTTAAAATTAGTCAATATTTTACCTGAAAACTCAAATTTAGAGGGTAGGATTTCCGAATATTATAAGGAATTTGAAGGAATTCCGAGGAATTTTAATGGATTTTAATACATTGGAGGGGATTTCAAGAGTTTCAGAAAGGTTCCCACTGATTTAAAAGATTTCAATAAATTGTATAGAGATTTTAAAGATTTCACGAGATCTCGATTTCGCAATATTTCGCGAAATTTGAAAGATTTTAACCGATTTTGCTAGACGTTAAGGTATTTCCATGGATTTTAAAAGATTATAAGGGATTTTAAAGATTTCAAGCGATTTCAACGATAATTTTTATCGGGATGCATATAAAAATGATCCGATGTCGGATAATTGTAGTTTTCAATTGTTTGCAACATTTTTATCCAACTTCAGGTAAATAATATCCGTGGGATTGTCTGTGGTTTAAAAGGGTTTAAGAGATTTCATGAGAGATTGATCTTTTTAAAGAGATTTTAAAAAGTTCTAATAGATTTCATTAATGGTTTATACTTTATTTCACGAATGATTTAACTACTTGATTCTATATTAATTATTGGAAGTATGTAATATGAAATATTACATACAAGAAGAAATCAAACAGATAATGAAACAATGGTTAAATTTGATTTCGCCTAAGATTTCTTGAGACTTCTCAGGAAAAAAAAATTTCGCTGAAAATATTGCGACAAAGCAAGGAGACAGTTGAATCAGCAAAATAGTAGGAGTGTCTCAAAGGAAATAAGTGAAGTGGTAGGCCTTTCTTTCTGGTTTCGTTTTATGCAACGATTATCCGGTTTTTAACACTGGCTCTATACTAACGGGCAACCGACGTACTCAGATTTCATGTGGCCTTTCAACTCGCGTTACACGCATTGTGCTGTCCTGGTCTATTTACTTCGTATGAACGTGCGTGTTCCCCGCGCAATGTACCCACGAATGAATCCGTTCGGTCGAGGATTCATTTAGGGACCTTTGATGGAGCATACTGTGAAAATTACGCATTTTGCATTTTGCGCCTCTTGAATGTTTCAATACTCTGCAATTCGAGTGCTTAAATCCGGAGCCAACGAAAACTCGGAGCTTTCATTTCCCAAATCGCTGTAAACTGGAGCGCATGCAAAGTAAACATATAGGCGATTTTTTGTGTGCTAAAATAACACTTGTCAAAAATGTTCTCGACGCGAGGTTTAATTTACTGAAATTCAGGCTTTTAGTCCGTTGCTTCCATGACAATCGCCACTTTCGAGGTGTTGAAAGTCAATTGACAGGTTTTGAAGCAAAAGGATTTTGATTGGTTTGAACAAATTTTGTTTGGTCCAAATAAAAGACACACTTTTTATTGATTCCACGCAACTGTTTTCGCAATGCACCGAAATACTTGCAGACTATAGGAACTATAGTAATCGTTACCGTCACACCACGAAAAAAATAACTAGTTATTATTAATGTTACCTTTTTTAAAAATTTATCTTGTTCTTAGTTAGTTTTGCAAAAAAAGTAACTATTGTTTTTTTAAGTTAATTTCTTATTTAAGATTTATAACAATTCCAATTTTTCTGTGTTGAGCTATGAATATCTATGGCTAGGAAAATTATTATTTTTTTATTTTTAAAAGTATTTGTTAAGGTTACCTAGTTCTGACTCTCACTTCTTCATAATGTACAACGTAATAAGACCAACTGAAAACTTTTTAAAAATTTTTGAATTTTCAACAAAAGAGATGAATTTTCAATTTAAATGATGAATCTTTAACTTAAAAAGTTGAATTTCCAGCTTAAAAATTAATTTTTAACCAAACAACCCAAATTTTCAACGAAATAGGTAATTGTTAACAAAATACATGAATTTTCAACTAAAATTATGAATAATCAACAAACAAAAAAATGAATTTTTAACATAGTTCAACCAAGTCGTTGAATTTGCAACTAAAACAGATGAAGTTTCAAACAAGGCGATTCATTTTTGAGAAAACAGTTACATGTTTAACAAGTTGATGTTTTAACCAAAAAATATTTTAATTCTTAATCAAAACGAGTTGAATTCAAACAAAAATGGAATAGTTAAATTTTCAGTTGAAGAAATAAATGTTTAACCAAAGAAAAATGAATTTTTAACAAAATAGTTAAATTTTTAACCCAAGAGATGAATTTTCAACTAAAAATTTGTATTTTCAACAACAAGAAAAAACATTCTTAACAACCGAGTTAAATTTTCAACCAAATAGATGAATTTTCAACTAAAATGATGAATCTGCAAAAAAAAAGTTAAGAAAGGAGTTCAACATTCAACCAAGTCGTTAAATTTAGAACTAAAAAATATGAATTTTCAACCAAGAATATTAATTTTCTACAAAAAAAAAGTTTTCAACGAAAAAAAGATTTTAATTTTAAAACGAAGAAGATTAATTTTCTGCCAAATGATGTTTAAACAAAAAAAAATTACAAAAAAAGTTAATTTTTTAATGATATACATGAAGTTTCAACTAATATGATGAATCTTGAAAAAAAGAGAAGAATTTTAACCAATGAGTTCAATCAAAAAAGATAAAACTCTCAGTGAAAAATGTAATACTTGATAGTTCAACAAAAAAAACATTTTAATTATAAATCAAAAACACTTGTATTCTACCAAAAAGATGAATTTTTAACAAAATAGTTCAATTTACAACAAAAGAGATGAATTTTCAACTAAAATTATGAATCTTCAACAAAAAGATGCATTTTTCAACCAAAGAGATGAAATTTCAACTAAAATGATATATCTTTAACTTGAATATATAAAATTTCAGTTTACAAAATTAATTTTCAAACAAAAAACGAATCTTCAACAAAATAGTTACATTTTCAACCAAAGCGATGAATATTCAACTAAAATCATGGATCGACAATCAAAAAAATAAATTTTTAACAAAAGAAATCAACTTTCAAGCAAGTCAAAAATATGAATTTTCAACCAAGAAGAAAAACAATTGGATTTAGTCAAGAAACCAGTTTTTAATGAAAGATTTGACTTTTTAACCAAGAATGATTCTTCAGTAAAAAGACCAAAAAATGGAACCAAATTTTTTATTTATTTCTTTTTGTAAAAAAAAACTTGTGAATTACGTTTCGAGAGTAATTAAGAAAGTAGCGATTTTTATTGTTACTATTACTGAAACAAATGTATACTCAACGAGAGAGGCGGTGCTCAGTCAAGCGTGACAAACATTATGAGGGTCGCACTCTTAGCGCATTAGTTGGATCAGGTGGCGTCATGCGTCCAAATCCAACAGAAATAGTTCACGCGGCCCTGTCTGTTTACGTTTGGATTTCCCATATTTAGGATCAAGGCCACTGCAAGCCATGCCCAAAACCGTTCTTATATCGGGAGTTGAGTGTATCTAATTACCAATTCGTTACTCATTTACAAAAGTAACTTCGTTATCCTGTATCGTTACGAAAAAAGTAACTAGTTACAATAACTATTTACCATAACTAGTTGAAAGAAACTAGTTACTTCCCATCACTGCTTCCACAACGAAATTACTAAGAATGTCCTCAATATGGAATATTGTAACCGTTTCAAATTTAGAGCGACATAACAGTTCTTGTTATCATTGAGTCGATTAAGAATCCGGTGCAAATGAGTTTTGCAGGTTTGTTCTAACAGCCACTGGCTGTCGACATCTTCACATCTCGTAAGATGAAATCTAATCCAGCAGTGTAGGTATCCGTTTCACCTAAGCTTGGCTTGCATTTTCAGCGTTGTATGTTCCTCTATATTCGCATTATACTTGGACTCAACTCGGCACTTGGACTCCTTGGCGAGCAAGATTGCTTTGCACTTAATGGGCCTTTAACCCCTGGCTCTGGCGGTCCGTTCTTTGGTGCGAAGCAGCTCGAGACTTCCGGTACAATTTCCCCCATTGAGGAGCCTCGCTGCCCCATTAAAATTCCCCGCGTTGTATGGTATGCACGAGAGTGAAACGCTCTGGACGTAAATTCTAGATCCTAGAATCTAGACTAGAGGCTTCACCCAACCTCAGACTCTGTATTCCTGCACTGAGATACAGACTTTGATCTTATTGCCTTGATTAACGAGATACAAAACGATCGAATCCCTAACTAGGGCTCAAAGGAAACTGCAGTATTGACGTGTTTCCCACTACTGAATGTCTTTCGAGGCGGATTCGCATTTTCCATCAATAATACCCAGAAACTGGTTTAGTACATAGCTTTTATTTCCTGAAAGCATTACACTCTCTGATACAGGATTGTGATGTCTGTGTATTGCAGTAATTGGGAGAAAAAGGGTGTTAGGGAAAGGATCAAAATTAATAGATAGATATTGGGTGGAAATTATTAAACGAACATGTTTTAAAAAGTGTCTGAACTTTAATTTACAAAATATTAATATATAATATTAATAACTTAAAATCCCATGTTAATTTCAAAGGCCCGGGGGTACCAATTTGAATAAATATACGCAATTTATTTCTTCAGGAACCTCCAAATTGGGGGGATCGTTCTCCTACTCTAGCAGAAAACAATTTTTCTAATGCATTTTTGGATCACTGTCCACTACATCAGGTTATTTAGAAGAAAAACACTTTTCGATACAGTTTGGATTTTGGATTGTTATTGAAGAATGTTGATACTCAGAATGTTGATGAGACCTTTGTGTATTTATCAGATATGGACATATAGAAATTCCAATCATTATACTTTCGCCTCCTATAGTTATCCAAACATGGCAATCTTTTTCCTACGGAGATACAATCTATGTATATCAGAAATGTTTTGATGGACGGACAACATGAAATCTAAATTGTATTCAATCTGATCTATTCACTTTTTTTCATCACTTCACAATCATCTAAGCCCAAACATGTGAGTCATTTTGTGGAATCTACTATTATAATTCTTTTATTGTTATGTACCCCTCCCTAAAAGAATTGTTATTTAAAAAAATGTAATTCTTTAGTGATATGAAAAAACGTGATGAATCTAGATAAAATAAAACTGATAAAACGTTTATGACCTATAAGAGTTACTATATTGTAAAACAACGTATTCTGCATTTTGCAGACAGTTCCCTGTGCGTTTAAAGCAGCTGGGGAAGGCAATGCATTCCCCGACTTGAGGATGCAGTAATAGAGTTTAATCGTTGGTCGTAAAAACATACTCTGAAAGCTCTGATTAGTGACACTAACAATAGACACAGTTTCTGTCCTTTTTAGCTCTTTACAAGCATTCCATCGAATTCTAGGATAGTGAATTTGGTATGTACTTTAGTTGTTCCGGATGCATTCGTCGATGTACAACATTCGGCCTTTCAATTGACGATCGCCATTGGACGGTCCGACGCGAGATTGCATTCTACATTCTGCCTTGTCGTTGCACCTACATTCACTCGAAACCACCAACATTCTGGCAGCTATCAATCATGAACAGGAAATCGCGGATAGCCGTCTCGCAAATTTTACCACAGTTCCCCATGCATTATGCATTTCTATCCCATGTACAGTGTACAACGATCATGTGGTGGGCGCTGTGACTTCATTAACCTGGGACTTTATTCTCCCAGAATTGTCGCACAACTTCGATTTATTGGGAACAGAAGTCAATAGCTCCTTTCAGAATTTCTATTTGCACTCGGAATGTTACTCATGTCGATCTTTCAATCTAAATTGTGAAATCAGTTGACTGCTGCATTTACAATTGCAACCACATTCATCACTTTTAATTAAGTTGTCAACTGTCTGCAGCATTTTCATCCAACTTGGCGATAAAAAAATATCTTTAAGATTTATACTATATCTTCAAGATGTATGTATCGTCTGATACATAAAACAAAACTTGAAAAATTGCTTTCATAATGCTAATTTGAGTGCATAGTTTAAGGAAAATGTTTTTCTGAACGAAATCCCTTTGGGTTTGGGTAACAAAGAATATCACAGAGTAGAATAAACTTTTATTTAGTCAGGCATGTGTAAAATAAAAAAAATGGTTATTTTCTATGCGGTTTGCGTATACGATCCATAAACCTCGAACCGCAATGACTTGGCTGATCATATGAAAACTTGTTCTACTGAAGACTGAAATTCTCATGGTCTGATGCTCATTGCTCATAATAAAAGACAATTTATTTTCTAAGTGGATATTCTGTTAAATTGTTCACTCTTTTTTTTATTTTAATTCATGAAACAACTGCATGTTTTTTTCAATACAGCAAAGTTGTTCAAACGTTTGAAGAATTTTTTTTACTCAATCCTTTAGACTCGGAATTGTTCACAAAAGAAAACCAACTTAGATAACCTGAAGGTAATATTTTTGTGTAATTGCTTTTTAGAACACACCTCTGTCGTATTCATTTTACGAACTAAAGCGATCGGAGTAAACAAACCGAGCGATAAATCACTGCCACTTTTACAGCGAGTGCAGAGGATGTGGAAAAGATTGCTATTGGCGATGAGAGTAGCCGTGGGCAGACAGAAACTGAAATTGGAAACCTAGTGGAAGGAAAAAAGTGCTTTCATTAATAAGACTTCAATGTCTGTGTCTTTTTGATATCAATTTTCGACTGTATTTACCGTTACAACAAGAGCATAAAAACAAACTTTACAATTATGAATGAGGCTACAAATTGAAATTTTTGAGAGATAAAGTAATTTTTCTTGCAAATGGAAATATGAAGAGTGGATTTGATGGAAGTGCAGTGATCTATATGCGGCTGAGGAAGTCAAAGACGATTTTTTTTCTTTGCTCAGGGGATGTTTACTTGGAATCGTCAGATTTACGACTCTTAAGGTTGAACCTGGAGCTTAAAAAGAACTAAATTCTTCAAATATTGGGTGTATAGAAAGCAACAGTTTCTATCATTCGTAAACAACTTCTTAAATCGTAAAAACAAGATTGCTATATGATTTCAATTTGGAATTGAAGTCTCCTAAGTTTAAATATTAAATAGATAGAATAGAGATTATATTCCAAAATTAGAAAGCGGAATTGAAAAAAGGGTTGTTGCAAAAAGGGCCCGGGATGTGCAAGCTTTTTTCAGTGAAAATTGATTGGGCTAGGCCGACAGCCGCCTATATTTTTTTTTTAAACTCAGCAAAATTATGAAAACCTTTCTTCATCAAATAATACAAAATGAGGTGGCGAGACTTGAAAAAATCCATTTTTTTACCCTCCCCCCCCCCCCCTATTGTTCAATCTTGGTGCCTTCCTCAGTGTACAACTTTTTAAGCTTGTTTTTGCATCTGTCAAGTTATTCAATTCTGATCGTTCTGAGTTTGAAATTGGTCCTTTTTTACATCATTAAATTAATTATATTTTTTCAATACTTAATACTACAATTATTTACGTTTGCAGACCTAAAAGTAAAATTTTTCAGTTTTGTTCGACTTTGTGCTTCCAAGATAAAATTGTGTAATTTTGAACGATTTACAAATGAAATTCTCCTGCAATTTTTAATATATTTATTTTAAATTATTCGTTTTAGGATTGTTTTCAAACAATTCTAAGTATATTAACAACCTTGAAGCATGCACGTATAGAAAATTTAAAATTGTTACCAATTTGAAAATGATTTATTTAAAATTAATAAAGTTTAAATGTTTAAATTTTAAATTTCAAGTGCTTTTCAGTTATTGTTCCACTTTGAATGCTTTACCTTTCAATTCAGTTTTAGATATTTTAAACCTACACGTAAAAAATATATTTGAATAAAGTAATTTTTGTTTTTCATACAGCCATCTGTACCATAAGTGTTTATAAATTCGGAAAAAAATTAGTAATGAATGAGAACTTTTTCTGAGATTTGAGTGATGAGCTTAAAAAATCGAAATTTTGTTAGAAATGAGGTAATTTTACTTGCAAATGTAAATATGATGAGTAAATTCGACGGAAGTGCCGTGATCTATATGCGGCTCAAAGACACTTGTTTTCTCTTTGCTCTCAGGCGATGTTTACTTGGAATCGTCGGACTCCAAAACTTCTTTTTTTTTTTGTGAAAATTT
>CAKNWU010084679.1:0-12894 GCA_932072015.1 Andricus quercustozae | reverse complement strand
TCAATTTAAAATTTGAAATAATTTGAACTAATTTCAAATCTACGCACACCGACAAAATTTGCCTATTCGCACCGAAATTTTGGTGCGAATAGGCCACGGTCTAATTTAAAACAAAATATAGATTTGTGCGGGTTTCGAACAAAAAATTTAGAAGATTTTTAAGAATTGAGAAAGGCTTTAAAAGAAAAAAGAACATTTTCTTAAGATTCCTAGGAGAATTGAAAATGAATTTTTATTTTGAAAAATTAATTTTAAGAGAATATTTAAAAGACAGTTTAAGGATTAAGGTCAAAAGTTCGATTTTTCGCCAGGACACACGTCAATAATTTTGAGTGGCGGTTTCCTGTTTGAAAGTTCGAAGATCGCTTTTTATGGCGTCTGGCTGGCGCTATGGCCATTATTTATACTAAAAATTGCTTAAGGTCTCAAGTTTCTAACCTCTAAATCCATCCTGTGTACCAAACTGCACAAGTATTTTTAATGAATGTGTAACCCAGAGGAAATAGGATACGATACTTAAACATAAATATCTAAACACAATTAGTCTTCCCGCCACGGAATTTTCTAGTTTAGAGAGTATTAGGTAAAAGGGTCTTAGTGCCCTGGAACTTTAATTTTAAAAACGGTGCACACCGTTACACTCTGGACCCTGTGTAGTGGCCCGCAGTTGCCGCCATTATAGTTGTCTCTCCCATGTCAGCCCTCAACGGTGACAGCATCGTTCTTGCTCGTGGCTCTCAGATGCCGTCATCTTAATTCTTCTTTCGCGCTCGGCTTTTGCCGACCTAATTCGTAATTGCTCGGATTCCTCCTTTCGAACATACACCTTAGGAAGGTAGGCAGGGTAATGTGACAGCTCGGTTCCTCAGGGTGGGAAGGGAAATTGTGCATTTGCTTCATTAGTCACCAGTAATTTTTTTTTAGATCCGTTGGTTATAATGGCTCGTAATCCGGATCGCGATACATGGAGTCATTCCTTAAATGAATTCGAATTACGATGCTTGGCCAACGAATTTTGTATCAGCCCGACCGGGCTAGCAATAGAATATTGCGATACATGAGAGTACGCGATCGGAATGTTAAAATTGCATGGGACAGGCTGGATACCTATGATGCGTTTGCTATGCAACCAAGTGCTATGTAGGGTAGTAACCCGTCTGGTTTACAAATGCCCTCCTTTTCAAACATTTTTGTTCTATCCATTACGATGGGATTCGCAACTACGACTTTACCGAATACGACAACTGCCAGCACAGTTACAACAGAGGCAATGCGTAAAGCTACACTTCCGGCTGCATTTCCGGCTACCTCAAGCTCTGAGACACATTCGCATTTAACCCGGAATTTTAATTACCGTTCGGCCGATCCGATTTTTGTTTCTCTGGTAATTGGCCTAAGTCAACCACCGCCTAGTTTCTCACATATTGAGAAAAATCAATCTCAAATTCCAGGCTACCCGTTTGAGAGGGTTAATAATGCCCCGTGGGAAAATTTAACAAAGGTCCCTCACGACATTTGAAATAATAATTTATGGGGAAAGGTTAATTTCGTAATCCCTCCACCGTTAGCGAGTACACCATCTCACCTAGTTAATCTAGCACCAGCGCAAGTTTGAAATACCCAGCCTCAAAATTCTAGGCATTTTTATAACTCAATGAAAAACGAGATACAGGAAAAATAGTCCGCCAATGGAATATTTCTTTTGACGGATCTTCTTCTACCAGTTCAGAGGAATTTTTGACAAAAATTTCCAAAAATACGGTTTGCTCGACGGTGACAAATGATGAGGTTATAGCCGCGTTACCATTATTATTAACAGGATTAGCTAGGTTATGGTGCCGGAATTTAATTGCGGTAGGGAGAGTTCGGAATAGTTGGTCGGAGTTTCAAGCCGATTCTAAAGATCGTTTTACCGGCCATAATATAGATCATAAAATTAGGAAACAAATTAGGATCCGAACTCAAGGCCCTGAAGCAAAAATTGAAGATTATCTCACATGACTTATCCTCCTTCATAATAAATTGAACTACCCGGGTACTAGACAAGAGCAATTAGGTAATGATCATCGCGGTTTGCGCTCCGACTATAAGAAACATATTAAACGTCGGGACGTTAATAATTTTGAGGAAGTAGCTCATTTAGGTAAGGATTTGGAAGCGGAGTGGGCAAAATTCGAAAAATATAGACCAACCCCTCCACCGGAGTCGTCATTTCTACCGGAATTTGCCTATAAGCCCAAAAAAAGTAAGGGTATTAAATCTAATTCAGCGTCTACAGATGGCATGCACTTCTTTCAACCTTATAAGGTAAATATGCCGCAAGTGCCTAGCACATGGGATAGCAGGCCCTCATAACCATTATCACTTTTATTGTGATCAAGACAAGGCATGGTATTGCTTGAATTATGGCCGCCCAGAAGTCAGGAAACCCGACTGCCTTACTCCTGAATGTAAGGCTAAACGCAAGTCGGGAAACGAGAAAGGGGCTCAGAATTAGAGGCCATTACTGAGGCTACCCCGTCAAATACTGTCCTCCTTGCTACAGCACCGGTTTTCGGTTCTATGCGTACTATAAATTCTTCTTCCAAGTCAGTTTCTGGGAGGAAGGGGGGAAGCTTCCGTAAAACCGGTATAGAGAAAATTGGGTAATGTATATTCCGACTCGGATTCACAGGGTGAATATGCCGCAAAAATCGTATCCTCTAGAATGAAAGCGATTATATTCCCTAATGGAACAACGGAGACCGTATTAGGGCGGGTGGTCGTCTCGATGAAATTCGATACAATAGTAAAGCAGGTTTTTAGAGCGGTCATCAACTGCAAATACAAGTGTGTGGTAGGAATAAACGCTATCAAGATTTTTAAATTGATAGTGAACGGTAGCACTGATATATTATAAATGGTCTACGACAACGCCACAGCACACACAGCTAAGATTCACTTTCTCTCAACCCCCTCTTATTACGAGAACATCGCAGCTATCAAAGAGTTAACCGAGGAACAGACTGAAATAGTTAAAAATTTCATAGCAGAAAAGGCCCGTAACCTTTCAAAATTAGTCAAAACTAATCTAGCGGAACACAAAATGGATGTGGGTGACCATACACTCATAAAACAAAAAGGTTACCGGTGATGGTTAGGAGGCCTAATGGATCTTATAGACTTTGCGTTGATTAAAGGGCCGTTCATACGTGTTCCAAAAAGGACGCTAAGCCGTTACCACCGAAGTCAAACGTCTTAGATCGGCTGAGGGAAGCCCATTATATATCGACCTTAGATCTTAAAATTTCACCCGCGACCTTTCAGCGATTGATAGACCGTATAATAGGGCCCGTATTAGAACCACACGCTTTTGCTTACCTGGATGATATAATAATCCTTAGCAAGACATTCGAAGACCACATAAAATGACTTAAGCCCGTTTCAGAAAAAGTAGCAGTAGTGGGCCTTTCTATAAACCCGGAAAAATGTCTGTTCTTTCGGAACGAAATCCATTACTTGGATTACCTGATAAATAGCGAGGGACACAAAATCAAACCTGAGAAATTGGCACCTGTCGTTGATTACCCAGCACCAAAAAATATTACACAAATTCGGAGGTTTTCAGGCTCCGCGTCTTAATATCGTAGATTTATACCAAAATTAGCTACAATCTCTGAACCTGTGACCCGCTTGCTCCGCAAAAATTGCCCTTGGGTTTGGCATAATGAACGAGAATCAGTTTTCCAGGCTATTAAAAAGGCGCTTGTCTCAGCATCTGTATTCTCCTATCTTCTCTGACATAAAACTGCTCTAACTGAACTTCATCGCAATCCTCAGCCGGTTTCATGGGGGTCGAAAATACCTACCATAGAATAGCCACTTTATATTACTGGCCAGGATTTTACTGCGATACTCGTCAAAAGTATAAGGTCGAACAAGCCAAAACGCCCGGCGAAATGGGACATCGCGCAATCGATTAAACATGGTTTATGTTTGGAGCTGATATTAAGGGGCCGTAGACGCCCTTCTCAACCCAACATAACTATATATTGGTCTTTCAAGATTTCTTCACCAAATGGATAGAAATCATCCCTCTAAGAAGCGCAACAGGTCCCGGGATTGCTAAGGCTTTTTATCATGCTTTTATAAACCGTTGGGGAACACCCAGATTTTCCTTCACCGATAAGGAAACAGAATTCTGTAATTGGATAGTGGATGAATTATGTGCAAGGTATAAAGTCCGTAGGAGTAAAAAGCCAAAATATCATCTGCAATCTAATCCGGTCGAAAGGGTCAACAGAGTTATTAACACGATGATACGTTCTTATATCAAAAACAACCAACGCAAATAGGACGTTTATTTAAACGATTTTCGTTTCGCGTACAATACCGCGTATCATGCAAGCCTTTCTTAATTTCGGTCGGAACCCGCTACCGTCCGGATCACTTGATGATCAAGTGCAGCCGAAAGATTTGCCAACCTTACCGTCTTGGAAAGTCGACGCCTGGACTTATGGGATCCCGAGCATCAGGGCCGACCCTGTCTCCACCTCCTGGTGGCTATTTCGTTGGGAGAAAGGGTTCAACCACTAAACTCTGAGAACGCTGAGGAAGCTGCTGGAGTCGCGTGCCCAAACCACCAGCGAATCGGGGCACCAGGGACCCGCCAACCACGTCCAAGATAGAGAGATCAAACATAGAGAGGTAAAGCGTCAAGCGCTACATAGGCGCTGGAATACTAAGCGTGATTAGTGCCCCACCTCTAATGAACTCTTTATTTTAAATAAAGAACAATAATCTCTTCTCCCAGAACTAATTTATTTCTAGGATACCCTAGACTAATACCCAACTCCTTTTTTCTTGTTTTCTTAATAAGAATTTTCGAGAAGAGATTAAGAATATTAAAAGTTGAGAACCAATTCAATTTATTTTATTTTTACTGACAATTATTTTTTTGTTCCTTTTATTGTTTTTTCTTACGTTTGGCTCGTTGTTGAGCATCTCTCTTAGACCCACATGAAGGCCATGATTTCGAACCGGGTCCGGTCAAGGCAGAATCCTTAAGGTGGAGAAGGAAAACCTTTTTTGTACCGTGGACATACAGAGATGCTTGGCAAGCCGGCCGAATTGATTGTAAAACATTTACTGGCACCAGAATTTCTGTATCTGTTTAGGGTTGACTTCGCTGTAAGATTCCCAACATTCACTTTGCACGATGGCACCCCTTTGCTAGGGTCAACGATTTATCCCGCTCTCAGGGTGACGTCACGTGAGACATCAACTAATTTGGCGGGCTCACGAAAGGAAAACTCCTGGGATCCACCACTGGCCTCAAAAGGATTTTAGATATTCTATTTATCTGATATTTGTTTTTAATCAATTTGAAATATCGCTCATCGTTAAAAGACGAAGGCTTGGAAGGTTTGATGCGTGGCGGATTGGTCAATTCCAATCCCACGCGCACATGCGCAGTCCTTTGACTGACCGGCTGACCAGTTTCTCGCAGAAAAAAAGCTCTTGAATTGTCTTTCACTATAAAAAACCTTCCAAAAGGTTTAGAAGACATTTCACGGATTCCACGCATAAGTGACGTTGCGATTTTGGTGTCCTTTTTTCTTTTGTTCATTTAGCTTAAGGGGATTATAACTTATTGGGTTGTGCGATTCAGGCATCATTTAGGTTAGCGTCATTTAAAATTTAGGTTCGCTTGTTGAAGTTCTCAATGTTCCTTCTCTCGCTTAATAATCAAAACTTGCTGCTAAATTAATAATGAAAGTTATTGCTAATCTTGTTTAATGTATTTGCTATTAACATTCTTAAGGAGCTTGATTTGTTAAATAAATAGACTTTTATTCAACTACGTTTAAATCCTGCCCTTATTTTATTTAAGCCATGCTCCAGAACCCCTATCCTCTAGAATAAGCTTGCATGTTATTTCAGGGGATATAAATTATATTTGAAATGGCGGAATTAACCGCCTGACATGGATCAAACACGTCCGTTAATGGATCCTCAAAAAATGCACCTTTATACTTCCGCTTGGGATAAAGAGATTTAATTTTTTTGACGTTTCAGGAAATCGGAGCAATTGGAGCGCACATTACACCATTCACTATTTTTTTTGTGAAAGGAAAATATAATAGCGCTGCGCAGTACTATATGATTGTATTTAGTATGGATACATTCATTTGTGCTCATTCCCCCTCATTTTCCCTACGATGTGTTGTACTATTTTCTTAACAATTAATTTTTTCATTGAAAATTCATGATTTAGATTCAAAATTCATCTCTTTGGTTGACAGTGCAATTATTTTGTTTAAAATTCCCTTAGTTTATTGACCATTCGTCTTTTTTGCAGAAAACTGAACTTCTTGGTTGAAAATTAATTCATTTTGATTGATGATTAAACTATTTTGTCGAAAATTTGTCTCTTCAGATAAATTCAACTGTTTTTTTAAACAAAATTAAAATAGTTTTTAATTAAAATTCGACTCTTTTGGCAAACATTCCATCTTTTTTTTAATCAAAAATGAAACTGGATGAAAATTAAACTTTTTTGGTGGCGGATTCACATATTTTGTTGAAAATTCGTCTTTTCTAAATGAATTACAATATTTTAGATTCACAATTGATATCTTTTTCAGTTGTAACATCAATGATGGATTACATTTTTTTTTAGAATTTATCTTTTTTGGTTAAAAATTTAAACTGTTTCGTTGAAAATTAACATTTTTGTTGCAATTGTGACTTGTGATATCCGAAATCTTCAATAATAATCCTCTTCAATTTTTTCAAGAATTTTACAAAAATCGTCTTCAAACTAATTTTTACAATTCCTTAAAATCTTTGAAAGCCCTACACAATTTTTTGAGCTCCTTTGAAATTTTTTTAATCTCTTGAAATTCTTTGGAATATTTTTAAATAACTTAAAATCTTTACAATCTTGTTAAGTTCGTTTATCCGACAGCAATAAAATTTGATTATCAGAGAAGAACAACCTTGACGCCTACAATCTGATAGATAGCGACTAAAGGATATGTATCTTGTATAATATAATTAAGCTCTAGAATATTTATCAGTTACATTTGTATACCAATTCTTTAACACTACATTAATTATTTTTTTCTATAATCTGAAAATATGAGGAATTTTTCTACACTCGTCTTACCCTTAGCGATTATTCTCAATTCTATTGGTAAATATAATCTATTGGTAAATATAATAATATAATACTAAGTACAATTTTTATGCTATACGAGAATCAGAATTGGTTCGATTTAATCTACATTCTGTACCAATTGCGATTTTCTTTCAAACCTTATTTGAGTTTATACGAAATGAGTAAGAATTAAATATGAATTCATTCTGGGGGAATCGAGAATCTGTGTGATAAAAAAACATGAAATTCAAAGAGCATTTATATTGTTACGAAATTCGTACCATATGGGACACTCCCAACTGTGTGTTTTTCTAAAATATGATAGTTCTTGCCATTGTTATTATTATTATTTTTTCAAACTTGTTCTATAATGAATCTGGTTTTTCATAATAGACACTGATGGGCTGAGATAAGGATGTTATAAAGGAATTTAATCCAATGGTTGAAATCATTTGCGACGAGGTTTTAGGAAGAAAATTAGGAGCACGGTGTAGTTTGTAGTTCATCTTTAACCGCTGTTTGAAAATGTTGAAGATAAAAAATTACTATGATAAATTCAATAAGGAAGTATCTAATTTTTTAACATTAAAAGACCCAATATTAAATTTTCCTATTATCAGATGAACTATTAAACTAGATAGACGAATTTTGAACAAGATAGTTGAATTGTTAACCAAGAAGGAATTTTTAAGCACGCATTTATGTAGTAATTTAAGAAAAAGGGACAAGACTTACTTACTTTTCCGCCTGAAAAGGATTTTTCTCATTTGCCCCGGGGAGGAATGTGAAAATCCTTTCTTGTCCTCCTGCATGTAATACTGTGATTTCTTTTGACGAAATGAGGTTAGGTACTTCGTTCTTATCAAGAGAAAAATATACCGGTAGAGAAAATTAAAATCCGACAATATATGTTGGAGCAGACTACACAACGAAAATGTAATTCTCTGCTTCATCTTGCAGATTTCAGTTCACTGTTTGACTGTTTACCTGACGGCACCCCTATTCCTGGTGTTCCTCGCTGCGAAACTTCTCATTCTCCCGGCAGACATAATACTCCTGGAACGTCTCTTCCTTCTGCCAGACCTCATTTTCCAAGTTCTTCAGTCAGTTCTCCTCCTACTGCTGAACCAATTCTTCGTGTCAGGTCCAGGTCTCCTCGTGCCAGAGTCCATTCTATAAGTCTATATAGACTTGTACCTGACCAAATTAAATTTGTTCGGCTTATTCCCAAGGCTAATCCGAACCGGCGATTTGAAGTTCGAAGATACACTTTCCCTCATAATGAACCAATTCACGTTAAGGAAAGATATGGGTCACTTGCGCCCATTCCAAGTGAAGAACAAAGTGTATTATCAACGTCCGATGGTGACGTATTTGCAATAGTGGTGGATAATAAAAAACTGCGTGCAATATATACAAAAATAAAACCCTATCCCTCTCGATGGCAGGCTAAACGGGTGAAAATAAACATGTACAACGGCAAGATTGAAGATATGACTCCCGAAGAAATCAAGGAATCTCCCGCAGGCAGAGATCATGCAATCTCAAGTAATTTTAAAACAGTAATTGAAGAGGGCTTTCTTCAACGCCATCCATAAACTCTCCAAAGAAAATACATGTATCATAGTAATCTAAGGGTGATGACCACAAATTGGACAATGTTAAACAATAACATTTTCGAAAACAACAACATTTCTAGACAGTGGATAGAAATGTTTATTTTGTGTTGCCTTAAAATAAAATTTAATAATTGGCAAACCTGGCACCTTTACGGAATCACGATTTTCGTCAGCTACACACATTTTCCATTATATCCCTTTTTTTATGAAGTTTTCTGTGTTTTGAACGTAAATTCTACGTGAGATTCGCGGTCTACTGTACCTACATAATAAAAGATTGTTGCTGCGCTGTGTTTTTAAGTGAAAAACAGGTGTTTTTAATTGTGGTTGTTCGAGTCATTGAGGAATATTACTTCCAGTCGCAAAAACATTATCATCATTAAGACTAAGAGAGGGGAAACTCTCAGCACACCTGCTCTTTTCACCAGAACAGCTCTTCTGCTACCGCTACACTGGATATGGCGGGTGTACTCAAAATGGCAACGGAGCCAGATATCATGGAACTTTTCCAATCCATTAACGCAAACACTACTGCAAACAAAGGCGAACTAAAGACAATTAGTGGAAGATTCGAAAAAATGCAGATAGATCTCGAACTTTTGAAATCAGATTCGGCAATGGTAAAGACAAAGTTCACTGCTATGGAGGAAAAAAGTAGAATTCCTGAGGAAAAGAGCTAGTGGCCCTTCAAGAGAGAAGTCATTTTTCTGCAAAAATGTGCTCGAGAAAAAAATGTGCTCGAGAAAAAAATGTTGTTATCCATAACCTTCCTGATAGCGAGGAGATCAACAGTGATCTCACGCACAGTGTTTTGGATACATTTGCGAGTGTTGGACTGACACTCGCATTAGATGGTATCGGAGTGGCTTATCGCTTGGGGAAAACACAGGACAAAAGACCTATCCGAGTTAAATTTACTTCAATGAAGCAGAAACAATGTGTCCTTGGAAAGCGTAAGGAACTCTCTGCTAAGAGAATTGCAGTGAGCCAAGAAATTCCTCTTGAGGAGAGAAGGGAGAGGAAAGTTATTTTCGTTGCTTGCGACAAGTTAAAGCAGTCAGGCTTTGCGGCATCACGGAAGGGCCAGCAACTGCTAGTTGATAACAATTATAACCCTATGTCTAGGGTTAAGCACTTTCTGAAGGATAAAAGCATGACTGATGAATCAGTAACGGAGAAGTTGGCGGACGCACGGTTAAAAAATCGAGAGGCCGGCCTCTAATCACACGATCAAACTCACCTTCCTCCAACTCTTCAGATCAAAGGTTAGACTCATTTATTAACTGCACACCTAAGAGAAACTTGAAATCAGACAGCAACAAAATGAAAATATCAGACTAGCAACTACACGTAGAAAAGGACTGTCGGCCTATTTTTTAACCTTCGCCCACTGCATCCAACATTTCTCCTACTTCTTATCACTCTGGGAAAGATAAAGTACTTCTTATCCCTCTGGGAAAGGAAAGATAAGATAAAGCGATTATAGAAAGTACTAGAGGTTGTCCTAGTGGGGGTTTGGCCATTTTTATCAATCACTCTGTTTTTGGTCATGAGATGTTAAGCAAAACTCCATCCTAGATATTTATTAAATTTTGGCGTCAGGATATTCAGATACTAATTGGAAGTGTATATTTGAAACCATCGAATAATGTTTCTCGATGCTCAGGGGACACCCCGGCACACTTTACACATATAGGGTCGCCAGGAAATAGCGGTAAAAGTGTTGTAGATCTAGTAGCGTGTTACCTTGGCTCCTTGACCTTGGTCTATTATTTTTCAGTTATCGGTATTTCATCCTCATCGGATCACCTTCCGATTTGTGTAAGTCTTAGAATTGCATCTTTGCTTAATATTAACAACGTGGAAGAAAAATTTTAATTCAGAAAATTGGTATGGAAGGACGATCAGGATAATAATTATGCTGAAAAATTAGGTCTTATTGCAAAGCGAGCTTGGCGTTCACCAGGTAAAAAACTTTGGTTTGATAGAGACTGTGAAACTTTGAGAGGCAAAATGAGAAATTCGCTGAAAAAATGTAAAAAGTGTAGTTTTTCTGATGAGGATTTTAGCGAGCATAAGCGAACGAAAATTCTACCTGAAGCTCATTGAGTCTAAAAAAGAAATGTTTAAAACTGTCTATACCAAAATGCTTTTATGTTTATTAGAACCCCGACTGGTATAACCTCGCCTGTTCTCTTATTCGCCCTTTTCATAGCTGTGCTTGAAGACTAAATGAGGAATCATGCGGCAGAATGTATTGCAATTGATCACTTAACTGATATTGTTTCATTGTTTTACGCAGACGATATAGTCGTACTCGCAAACTCTCCAGCGGATTTGCAATTTAAAATAAAATTAATATAGCAATACTTTGAAGAAAACTTATTATTGGTTAATAAAATAAAATCGAAAATCTTAATTTTTTACAAGGGCCGTTTAGGAGACTATACTTTCTACTTTGAGGATGAGTAGCTAGTAATAGTTGACGAATTTGTTTATCTGGGTACTACTTTTTCGCAATCTGGATTATTCGTTAAGGAGGCAGAAAGGAAAATTAGCTCGGCCAATGTTGCAATCGGGGCTGTCCTCAGAACCCTGTATTCTGTTAACTCAGACTCCTGGAATACAAAAACTACTCTCTTCCGTAGTCTAAACTTGAGTGTACTGTACTACGCTATAGCAATTTAGGCATTGAGGTATACTGAGATGGTAGAAAGAGTGCAATCTTCTTTCTTCAAAAGGGTTTTGAATTTTCCTTCATGTACGCCGAACTACGCGTTACGACTAGAAACGAATAGACTGCAACTGGCCTACGATATCTTTAAGTTGTCGCTAGGTTGGTATGAAAAGTTGTTGGATATGGAAGATGGGTGATACCCAAAACACTGTGTGAAAGAAATTAATTTCCTGGATAATAAGCCTCCGTGTAATCCTAAATATAACTGAGAACTACAATTAAAGAATTTTTTTCGATCTGTAATTCACTCCATCTAAGGCCTAACTTAAATCCTGTAACTCTAAAAGAAAATAAAGAGCAAATTCTTTCGAATTTTGCTGACAACTTAAGGTGTTCTGAAAACGATAGATTACTTAAAACTAACAGTTTACAAGTTTTTCCGCACATACATTTTTTTCCGGGTATACAGCCCTATTTGACAGCCTGGATGCTCTTCCATATCTCTAGTTCGGTCGCCCAGATTAGACTCTTTGGTTCTACCAGAGTTTCTATTCGTTATAGAAACTACAGATTAATTTTCGATTCCGCAAAGATCTATCCTATTTGCAACCTCAGAGTAAGAGTGGCTCGCAGTTGCCTCCATATTAATTCTTCTTTCTCGCTCGGCTTTTGCCGGATCAATTCGTGATTGCTCGGATTCGAGCATGCTTCTTAGAGAGGCAGGCAGGGTAATGTGACAGCTCGTTACCTAAGTAAAGCATTTGCAACTGTCACTTACCTTGTTTCTCGCTAGTTATAGCTAATTTTAGATCTATTGTCGAGTTATTTGGTGGGAAGGGAAATTCTGCTTTTTCTTCATCAGACACGTGTAACGTTTTTTTAGATTCGTTGGTTATAATGGCTCGCAATCCGGATCGAGACATTTGGATTCATTTGAAGAATGGGCTAACCGGGCTAACTCGTATTTTGGCGCGATACTTTTCGCGATACGTGAGAGTACGCGATGGGGATGTTAACATACTATGGGACAGAATGGATACTTATAATGCGTTTGCGATGCAACCAAATTCTATTGACAAATGTCAATCTGAAATTCCGGGCTACCCGTTTGAGAGGGTTCATAATACCCCGTGGGAAAATTTAAAAAACGTCCTCACGACATTTGGAACTCCACACGCCTACCAGGTAGCGGATCACCATCTAGTCCTGAAAATAGTAATTTATTGGAAGCTTAATTTCGTCATCCGTCCACCGTTAACAATTACACCATCTCACTTGGTTAATCTAGCACCAGCGCAAATTTCAAATACCCAGCCTCAAAATTCTAGGCATTTTCATCACCTCAATCAAAACCGAGATATAGGAAAAATAGTCCGCCAATGGAATATTTTTTTTTACGGATCTTCTTCGACCAGTTCAGAGGAATTTTTGACAAACATTTCCGAAAATAGGGTTTT